>CAAKHB010005932.1:0-22981 GCA_901007665.1 Aeoliscus strigatus | reverse complement strand
TTAGGGCATTGGTAAACATCAGTGCTGACAGTGTGCTGTTACTCTTAGCTGGTATTTCAATCAAACCACTCCGCGAAACAAACCCATCACAGGTTGCAGAATATCTGAGGTCGCAGCAGAGTCATCTTACTGTACATGTCAGATACCAGCTGAGAGCAGAGGAGGATCACTAGTTTGCTCTGAGAGTGAAGAAGGATGATTGTCAGTAGCTGCTTCTCACAATCATTCACACATACAGGGCCAGGGACTGTCTCAGGGCGCCACCACGCCTACATCATGCTGCTGCTTCTCACGTTTGTGTGCTTTTTATAGGCTTTTCTGATACATCTTCTGGCTGTGTGTGCAGAATTATTAACCCTGAACAACAAACCTGTCCTACCTGGCAGAAAGTATGTGCACATGGCTTTGACTTTAAAATGCTGCTACTTATTTTCAAAGCAGTGGGAGTTTAACCACTTTGTGATCAACTAAAACAAGTGAGTGGATAGTGAGAAAGGTCAAACTATTCTAATTAAAGTAAATGTTTCACTTTATATGATAAAATAGAATTATACCAATAATTAGACCAATGCACCTCTGCTTTATACTTTGTCTACTTTGCCTAGACTGACAGTTGTTTCCTCATTAATGCATCATCAACATTTCAAAACTGTGAGCTCACTAAAACGTGGATGTGTGTGAGAGAGAGAAGCAAGGCTGGGGAAGACAAATTACCCTCAGTGCACATGTCACTGAAATGAAATGTGTGAGAGAAACTTACATTGGTTCTGTGTGGGAGCCCTCCCTGGTGATAACACCCTCTTTGTCCATCAGCATTTGTCTGAACGTGCTCACTTTCTGTCGAATTTCCTCCTCCCTGTACCTGCAGGTGGACATGAAGACACACACAGTCATGAATAATTTACAGTTTTTATTTCTTGAGCAGACAAGGATGAAGCCATCTTGCAGATTGTTTAAATAGAGACTGTGTGAATGCCAATGAATATATCATAAATGACTGAACTCTGACACATCTGCCAGATGCTTATGTACTAACCATGTCACCCCTCATGCAACACACAGAATCAGAAGAAGTAACAATGTCTCCTCATCACGTTCCTGGCCAAACACTCAGCTGGATGATACATATTCTGATGACTCACACTCTACCTCTCTCGCCTGACGGGTATCTGCTAAGGCCTGGACTGCATGTCATGTTTTATCTGCTGTAAATCCCTGAGTGGAAAGAAGCTGCTGGTGCTGTGTGAGAAGCATCCAAGCAGCTGACGTAGACAGACTACTGCAGCAGAGCATTTTCATACTGTATCATTCTAACGGTGACAGTGAATTAATTAAACACATGCAAATGCGAGTGCAACATCTTTTGTGTGCAACATAAAAAACAATGGGCTGAAAATTGCACATAATGGATGTTTCCAACAGAGAATAAAGTGATCAATATACAGTAGTTGAGATTTGGTCTGTTTGTGTGACAATATGAAACAAACTACAGGATTCAGAAAAGGAGGAGTTTGTAGTGCTGATGTGCAGCGTCTACCTGAATCCTGATTGATCAGCTGTTAACACATTACAAGTACTGTTCATACAGAACAAAGCAGTTGTGAAGTAAGTGCAAGTAAGTAAGTGTGAGTTTTAATGTCTGACACCACAATGCTAAACAACACACAATGTTGGAAACTGTATTTTGCAATGTATAATGTGAGAACTAAAGTTGCTTAGGTGCCAGTGTCAGTGGTTGCAAATGCAGACCTTTAAAACGATCGTATGCACTTCAGCTTGTGAACTTATTTAGTCATTCTCAAATCTTGTGTAAGCACAGCTGTTCGGCGACATCCTCACAGCCTGTGAATAATATTAAGTGTTCCGACTGTAAGTGTGGAGACATCTCTGTGGGGCAGACTAATCAACAGCCTGTCTGAGCACAAGTGACTGAGGCAACAATTTCTGCCCTGTTCAGCAGACTCTCTTAAGGATGATATGCATGGCCTCTTCATCACTCACAAGCTGATCTTCTGGTGTATTCGCACTATCCTCACACACATCTCTCTCCACATTCTGCCCTGCCTATGGTAATGAGCTGTTATGAGCTAGAGAGGCAGAGAGAGAGAAGAGAGGAGCGAAGGACATGAATAAAGGTGTGAAAATGTGGCTGGCAGCTACAGTAGATGTTAAGTCTGTACCATTACTAATAAAATGTAATGTTCAGTTCACAATTTTAGAGATGAGGGGTGCTCAGGATGCAGAATTGCAAATCTGCATTGCATGATTAATACATCAAAAGGTTTACAAGAAATTACAGAAAACATTTCCATCAGTTTAGACACCCCTTCATGACTTTAAGAATGTCAACAGGCATTCATGTCATTTAAGTCACGTCACGTCAAATCCAGAAAAACTCAAATAGATGAAAGAAAAAGGAGCTAAATCTGTTCTTTGTATTTGTGTGTATAGGAAGATTCAAGAAAGACACAACATTACTGCTTTTTGTTGTTTTATACTCATTACTAACTTGTTTTCTGAAAAAGGGTACAAACTTGGCTTTTACAGTAAATGTGTAAATGTGTTGATGTCATATTATTGGAGGGACACTGGATGTCAATGAGCAGCTCGCTATAATCTGGTTCATCCATCTTTCATATTCACATTATGATGACTGTCATTGCAGGCTGTCCCTTATAAACAAATCAATTAGAAATGATCACATCTAATCTACTCTGAACAGACAGATTATGCATGAACCCATGATGTAAGTGTCATTTTGAAACAGAAAGAAACAGAAAGAATATTAATAAATTAAAGAACAATAAGTATTTTCTTTTGACAGAAGTCTTCAGTACCAGTTTAATGTTTATCAAAACATACAACAAATGGAAGAGTACAGCTACATTACACACAAGCAAGAGATTCTGTTGCTTAACTGCAGAAGGACCAATTTGATAAGCGGGGTTGTAAATGAAGCAATATCCCCATGCAACATAAAAATGGTCTTAGCCTGAGCGGCCTTTACTTTTGTTATTTTAAATACTGCAGCTGATATCATGTATTCTTGGCTGGGGCTATCAAGAACATTGTCAGTGTGGACAATGACATTGGCAGAAGTGGAATGGAGAGCTGAACTAGCTGGAAGATGGCCGCGTTGGTTTGAAAGTGGCATCAGGTCCTGTTGTAATCTCTCATTGCAGCAGCTGTCAACTCAGCACAATGGAAGACACAAACATGCACTTTATATTCATGGCTTTTCACACACAGAGGTTGCATGCATCACCACATTCAGCACCTTCCTACAACTTAAAGCAGGCTCTGGGTGCTGCATTCATCTGGATTAGAGAGGTGTGGACACGATCTACTGGCAGGACCTAAATTAGAGGTCCCTTTTGTCGCCACGGACCGGTTTCGTATATGACATATTTTTTACGTACCGGTCTTCACTCATGTGGCGGATAAATATTTACAATACAAATATTTAATAATACATCTAATATGAAAACAAATATAAAAGGCAGTTTACCGGCAATTTCTGTTCAACCAAACACCAGACAGAGGGTGCAGTATTGTACGGACTATAAAATCCATCGTGACAATTGTAATTGTGATGTTTGGTTATACAAATAAAATTGAATAGATTTGCTTGGTTAAAAATATGTGCAATGTATCTTTGTGATTAGACTTGTGCAGTAAACGCAGAGTCAGAGAGTGTGTTCGTATGTTCTCAGCAGTGGTGTTGTTCATGTGAGACTGGAAAATCTTTTTGAGAAATTTGAGGAAATTGGCTATGACATAATACAGAGGAGGAGTACATTTATTTGTGTGAGGACTCATGTCACGTCAGCCACAATTGAATTAGGTGACTGGCAGTAATTGTATATGTCCATACATAAATTTGGTTCACATATTTAAAGCTGTGCTTAATACTGAGAGAGAGAGAACAGGGCTCATTAAAGTTCTTGAAGAAGGCTCTGATACCTCAGGAGAGCAAATCATGTGCGTGCAGTCATGCTTCAATTAGCACCGAAGAACATGCTTACCGCAGTCCAGACTCCTCCATGCAGAGCCGTATTCCTGTTTGAGCTCATGCAACTATTATACTGTAGCTTCCTTCAAACTACGCAGACACTTCAAGAAGACCCCACCTCACCCCTCTCACAGATCGTGTTGGACACAGCAGGGAATGCAATGAATGTAATTACTGAGTCCCTCTAATTGGCTCCTATAGTGAGACCCTCACTCATGACAGACTCTTTATTCCACTTCTTCAGTGAAGAACATGGCTAGATGGGGCAGCTGGCATACATAAGTGAGTAGAAGAGTATTAACCACCCGTCCCCCCACAGCATAATCCTTCACAGAGACCTTAGTCAGCACAGGACTCAGGGGTGAAATCCACCACAAATGATAACTGACTCTAGCCACCATCTTAATTGCGTCTAATGCTGGGCATTGCTCCCCCACTCTGTCCCCATGTCACATCCCCCCACTAGATCCCTTAATCCTGCACTCATGCATACACACTCCCACAGTTAAAGAGGGAAATTAGAAATTGGAGAGGCTGGAGGAGATGGTCTAAGCCAAGCTTGTAAATGAGATTCTCCTTCTATTATAGCTTAGCAAAATTACTTGAGTCAGTCGAGTGGTCAGCAGAGTGGTCCGCTCATTCAAGCACCAATGTCTGCCAGCTGGGCATGTGCTGGCCGCTGGTGCTCTGGCATCATTAGCAAAGCCTCTGCCTGCCTCTGCACTGCTCCACTGCACATCACAACTCTGTTACATTACGCCCAAACAAGGAGCCATTACTGGAAGTATTCTCCAGGATGTCAGGACTTTGACAGATAGCAGTAGCTGCATTCTCTCGCAATTTTTTTTTCCGAACTCCAGCAGTTTTCCGTTCAGCTACATCAATCTGTCTTAGTCCTTCAGTCTTAATGAGACTCTAACAACTGACAATTTGAGTTCAGGGAGGAGGAGACATGTAGAAACAACATTCTGCAGTGATTTCAAGTATTTCCCTGCTATAACATACAACAGGGAAACTGAGACTTGATGATGTCACAGTGGACAAAGTTTGTCTGGACATAAACTGAAAGAAACAGATCTTTGGATTAAAGAGGGATATGTCACATCAAGTTTTGATCAAAGACACTGATTAGCTAGTCCTTTACTCAATGAAACAACCGATCCCTGATGATGATCTTTTTAAATATTAGACCGTTCAATTTGCTCAGCTAACACAGAATTGCTGCTCTGAGATCAGTTATTCTGTGTTTGCTTTGCTTACTTCAGGCAGCAGCGACTCAAAGTGATCTCTTTACCACACTAACTCAGAAAAAAAATTACGCTTACTTGTTTTCATCAAAATCACATTTTGGACGGTTCTCTAAGTGCCACTCCACTGTTTCTTCTTCTCAGTTTTTTGTGAATTTCAGTGCCACCTACAGCCCTGGAGGATGAACTAGAGCCTTTTCAGTCGTTGATCCATTTGGATCAAATATTCTTGATAGGGTGCCGATGACGATGGAGGAAAAAAGATGCTTTTGGTCCATATAGATGTGGTGTGAAGGCAGTTCCACAATCAGTGAATTGTTCAGACAAGGTAAACAATGTGAGTTCCTCAACCAGTGCAGCTGCTGTGCTTACAAAAGACAAGTCAAAGATTCTGGGTGCAACAACTTGAAACATGCATCCACATGCACTGAGCCACTGAGCTGCAACTTCTCGTACAACTACTGCTGTATCCACAGCAACGGGTGCACTGCGAGGTGCTGTTAAGAGGAACAGCACAACAAACCCATCAGAGAGCTCAACTGTTCTTAGGAATTTTTGCAACACATGCTCTGGTGTTTCTCTTTGTGGATTTGCTAGCTTAGCATTTCAAGGTAATGTTGTAAAGACATGGTTGCACTTCAAATTAGTTTTATTTTATTATTTATTTTACTTATCAGCATCCTCCTTGTCCTTCGTCCAAAAGTTAGCATGTTTGTTGGCATGCTATTGCTGGATATGTCACACAGACATGGATACTCATTTCCAGCTCGCAGCTGATTGGTCAGAACATTGGTCAGAATCAGAGATTTAAGAGGTAGAATCCTCTGGAGCTTCTAGAACCAACCAGCACAGAGGAGACACAGGACCGTTCTGACCACTGACACCGTTCAGTACCTCGGATCTTTGGGCTGGACTGGACTAGAGGTTTGTACTTACCCCTGCTCCTCCATCATCTCTTGGAGCTCCATACATTTGAGCTCCACCCTTCTCTTCCTGTCATGGTCCAGTATCTCTCTGTGCGGCTTCTTCACGAGGGCAGGCTCTGCTTTGGGCTCCTCTTCCTCTGTACCTGCCGGCAGTCCCTCAGTCTTAGCTTGTAGAGCTGCAGTTGGCGTCATCCTCTCCGATCTTGCAGCTGTTTCTGCTCCTGCTCCAGGGACCACTGGCTTGGCCATTGCATTCGCACCATCCTTAGGAGATGGCACCCTTGCTGCATCGTACATGATGTTTTTGTTCTGTGGGGGACAAAGGCAACAGAGAGAATTGTTTTTTTAATTCATTTGTTCAATTTACAGAAATGCTGGTAACTCAGCTACAGTTACATCAATTACTGAATGATGTGCATTAGCCACGTGGAAAAAAATATATATATCTTATTACTTTTACTCCTTTAATGTCAATATAAAATGTATTTTGGCCGACAGCAAACCACAAACAACTTTGATACTGGACACAACACTCCAGAAGTCATCCCTCTGTGATCTGATATTAATATCTATACCAGACTGAACTGAACTTCACACATATAAACTGTACGATGGAAAAAAGTGAAGTAAACTCACAGTTCAATTATAATAGATAATGGGAGCAAAAGAGTGGGGAATTAATGGAATGGAATGAAATGGAAGCTTTATTTTCATTATACAGTATAAGTACAGTACAACAAGATTGCGTTTGGTGAGAGAGCTCACCTGGGTCGCTGCGCCAAGGGGCACACCGCCAACTCAAAGGGGGCAGAGGAAAGGGACAACAGTAGGAGAGAGGAGGGAAAAAAACAACAATGCTCCGGGAGGGAGTACAGTGTTGGGATCGGAAAAAAAACTGAGCGACATGGGCACATTTAACAACAGTACGGAACTTAGAAACTCAATAGATTGGCAACAGTGAAGGGAGAAGGGAGGTGAGGTGTTCCTCTCACGCACACCCACACACACCCCCACACACCCACCCACCCACACACACACACACACTACACAGACAGACACAGGTGGGAAATTACATCAATCTTAGTTTTATTTTTTTCCTGGTTTGGGCTTGTTTGCTGATAAAATGATGAGATAAAGTCATCTGGTGCAAGAGCGGCACTGACTTTTCTCTGTTTAAGATGGATCGTCCTATTAAAGTCACAGTGTACGATGCAGGTACAGAGGAAGGCCTTCATGTGCCCAGGAGCCTCGGTTGCCCTACTGCTCTTGCTCTGCAACTAATGGCTTCATTTTTCACAATGGTGAAAACATGGGCCGCTGAGGTATCACTGGTCAGCACAGTGAAGCTAAGACAGGGTGACACTGAGGCTGAACCAGAGCTGCAGCTTATTCAATTTATTTCCCCTGATGTTTTGTAAGTGTCTGAGAAGTGTCTCCATTAGAGCCAGGTGTGGACGTTTTTGGTTGTTGTGCTTGTTTTTCAGATGCCGCTCAGTGCTGAACAAGCTCTGCTTGCTCTCAGCTGACAGAACAGGTGTCAGGACAGCAGGGAGCATCATCGCTGAATGTGTTGTACAGTAAATCAACACTTAAAATCGTCAGTGACAACACTTGGTCATCTGAGCACGCTCGTCACAAAGCAGTACAGCTTGTTGATGTAACACTGCAGTACTTCTACTGTGTTTCATCCTCCCAGTATTAATCTGACTGGATGGCTGTAAAGTCCATGGACTACTTAAACCTAGACATCATAGGCAGAGGGAACCATGATTAATCACATTTGTCCCAGACAGCGCTGCCCCAGGTAACAGAAGCAAAAACAACCATCAGACCAGATCAGATCGGATCAGAGCCCTTCCCAACATGGCAGGCTAGTTGAAATATGACAGGATTGAATAATGTGATAATGTCATCAGAAAATCAGCAGGACATCCCTGCTCAAACATAATTTTTTACAGTCCAGTGTTAAGGTGTATGTGTGCTGTTTGCGTAATGAAAAACTGAGATTAGAAAGACCGACAAGGCAGCTGAGCACAGTTATTTGTGTCCATGTCCTCCACAGGGAATGAAGGTCATAGCAGTGCCAACCTTTTCTGCTTTTATTATGAGGATTTTTAAAAACTGTTGGTTTGGAGCAAAGCATAAGAGCCATCGACTGACAGGCAACGGTTTCTGCAGTCTGTTCATGACCTTTGCCCACGGCTTCCTGATTGGATGATGCAGCTGCATCTGTGCTGCAGCATGTTGATATCGCAGCTTACAGGGTAAACTGAGCCACGGCGTAAAATAACACCCATTCAGAGTGAATGTGTCTCAGCATGAGCATTTCTGACCAATCACAATGATGACAATCATGATGAGAACCGACAACTTCTGTGTAGGCCTTAAGTGTACCTGCTCTCACACACAGCTCCCAGCAGCATTCATTACAAGTTCCCCCTCTCCTGCGATCTCTCACTTCATATCACACCCTTGCTCGTAATATTTCATCGCCCGTGGATGCTTATGTTGTGTTTATTCTGAGCACCCTGAGGTTGTGTTTATCTCTTCCAAGGTCGCTGTCTTCATTCCATGCACACCGGATCGCTGTTCAGTGCCAGAAAACAAACAGCCTCGACTGTTGTTTTGATCAGAGGTGGAGGGGAGGTCTGCATACGCAATGAGCAACAGACGTCTGAGCGATGGTGACGTTGCATATACTCTGGTGATAACAGGATATACATGAGTCTGCTACTTTGCCCTACACATTATAGGGGGTATACACCTAATTGGGGGTTAGAGAAGGAGGAGATATATGCACATCACTGGTAGGTCCAACACTATCAAAAGAAAGGGAAAAAAGCCTGCACACTGCTCCAAGTCAAATCTCATCAAAGGTTTATTGGACATTTACAACCATGTTGATCTTCATCAGGTTCAACATGCTCATCCATATATAGATACGCTACTACACTACTCTACTACTATATAGATACCAAGCTCACACTTTGATTTGATTTTGTGAATTTCTCTTGGGAAATAATGTACCTATCTATGCATGGAATAAAAGAGCCTCCTAGCTTCAGGTAATGTTAGCTAGCACCCACACAGGCCAGATGTTTATAGGTTTGTGCTGTTGACTGTGTAAAATATGCGATTGACATGATTCGACACTGACATATTGATTTCCGTTTCTTATTGATGACAGTAACAATTTATTTAATTGCAGCATGAAAAATGTTTAAATTCTACGACGCAGAATTTAAAGAATGGAAAAAATAACCTTTAAAAGTTGTGATAACATTTCTCCATGTCATAATTTGCTTTGGAATGTATAAAGAAAGCGTGCTCGGCGTGTTGAGAAATGTGCATAAAAAAGCTGCTCTAGTGTATAAATGTGTGTCCCAGCAGAGCCAGGTATTAACAGGCTTGTTATAGACATGACATTGGAGAAGGAGTCTGTTTTTCTGCTGGTGCTTTGGGAGCTGCAGCACTGAGTGAAATGAAAGTGCAGCTTTAGTTGAGAGAGATTTGAACTCTACCAGGAAGAGATAGAAGTCCATGGGGTGCTGGATGTGTAGGGGGATTCCAGTGATAGTATTCACAGTCACAAACACCTCCCGTCTGGAGAGAACAACACTTTCATGTGGTGGGAGACAAGATGGAGAAATAAAAAAATACTGATGAGCAGGTCATGATGTTTTAGAACTTTGTTGAAGAAGTACCACAGTGTGACAGAAATAAAGTAGTAATACTGAGTCAACACAGAGGGAGCCGGAGCTTCTGTCTGCACGACGTCGTCTGCATCCGACCTACCTAAAGGTTCATCTGCGGGTTGACAAGCCAGATGAATACATGCTCTCTAATACGCTTTTAATAGTGTGCCCTCCTTTGGGATCAAACTGTCCCTTTTATAATCTCCCTTCAGCAGGTTTACATCTGTTCCAGCTGGCTTGTGGCAGAGCAGCATTCGCACTGCTCCACTGTGTCGCCATGTTGTGTTACTGAACAGTCTCCTACTCTCTAAAAAGAATCAGGAGGTCGGAGATGGAGGTGTCAAACCTGCCATTTTAACCATTTTTACTCAAAGGGCAGCAGGAAGTGTACAATGTAACAGAATAAAAATGATTTCTGTCATCTGAAGAAAGAAGATAAACTTAACTGTGCCTTTACCTCTGAGAAAGCAAATTGGAGCTCAGTCATGCTCCCTCCATCCAAACTAACCATCCATCATAGAATTTATTAACAGGGTGTGTGCTGTAGTCAGCCAGTATGTTCTCACAAATCCAAAGGTCATGATCATGGCACAGTGGTTCAGTGGTTAGCACTGTCACCTCACAGCGAGAATGTCCATGGTTGGATTTCAGGGCTGGGACTCTTCCAGGGTGCTTTTCATGGGAGATAGTGAGGATTCCCAGAACTACTAATTCATCCACAGATTCTGCAGAAGTACGTCTATGTTATAATAATGCTTAAAATGCTCACCACTGCCACCCAGCTTCATCCTGACCTGGGTACACACTCACTTGAAAGTGACACAAATTCTTCTTCTTCTTCTGGGATTTCATCACGTGGACTTTGCAGGTCAGAAACATGTAACCAAGGATACCTTCATTCCACAGTACTGTGCTAATTAGGTTCCTAACAATGCATGCCTTCTGAGCATCAGGACCAGCAGGTGTGGCTGAGCTCTTTTTCTTATACACCTGCCTGCCGGGTGTGTCTGACAGAGCTGTTCAGCGAGACAGCTGATGAATTGAGCCAGTGCCTGGAGCAAACTGAATCTAATCTCCAGACTGTGTGCAACCCAGAAATAAGGCTGTCCTCAGCTCATTAATTGACAGACTTATCAGCTTCCTCATGCAAAGTGAAGATCTTTGTTCCTTTAATGCAACATTCTCTTCCACCCCCTTTCATCACACATACCACCCCAACCACCTCTGCTTAGTTGATTCCAACAGATCCCATTTCCCGTGTGACACCAGCGAAACACAACACCTTCCGCTTTATGTGACTCAAGAGATCAAACCAATGGGGGGAATTAGGGTGGGAAGGGGAATTAGACTTTATGTCACACTATGTCAGACTAACAATGGTAGATCAGCAATGATTTGTTACATGTTTATTAACTGAAGAACAGCTACAGAACTCTTGTCATCAAACCTCAGGTGGACAATCCAGGACGACTGAAACATTTTCATCTTAAAACAATACCCGGGATGTTAAAGGACCCTTCAAGTTCCTTATTGACCGTCAAAAGTAATTTCAAAATGTCTAATTAATCGTTTACATAGTGTCAAAATATGAAGTAAACCCCATAGGTCTGACTGATGATCCCTGAAAAACAAAACAACACATTTGGAGCAATAATGTCCTTTGAAGCAAAGCATCTCCAGACCGTGACTGTCCGGAGTGAGACACACGTGAGCCAGCAGCGCCAGAGAAGCTGTTTTTACATTTTACAGCAGCCAATGGCAGAACTCCACAAACCGCACTCTGGCATTTGTCATTGTGACTTTGTTGGCACAGCATTTACAGCTGCTACTGTGAAGACATGGTTGCAGTTCAAATGGATTTCTCAGCGAGTCATACTTGTCCTCAGTTCAAAAGTTAGCATGTTTGTTAGAATCTTTGTAGCGTGTCACACGCCCCATGTGTATACCCGTCACCAGCTTGGAGATGACCAGAATGTTAGCAACGGTCTGCAAACATTATCTGTGATTGAACTTCTGGAACTTCTAGTGCCGACCAGCAATGAGGCGCAACAGGACGTTTTAGACCTCTGACACTGTGTCTGCAACCGTTCCGCTGCAGTTCGACTCTCTGGCTTTAAGTGGGTTTCAACCTGTGGTGAGTTCCCATGATGCACTCCTTCATGTGAATGAGCGTCCCACCTGTTCACGGTGTACACAAATACCTCACAGACTGCAACACCTGGGCTGCTGTGAGTAAATACGAGCCACGTTCCCAGCTGAGTTTATTGTTCTTGAAGGCCATTTCTGTTCATTTACACCCATCTGAGAAAAATGTATTACCAGTCCATCACATTCATGGTGCAGCAGTGGTTAGAACTGTCACCAACAAGGTCCCTGGTTCAATTCTTGGTCTTTCTATACGGTGTCTCTCCGGGTACTCCATCTTCATTCCACCTCTGAAAGCCTGCCAGGTTAACTCTGACTTAAATTTGCTCATAGGTGCGTGTGTGTGGTTGTCCGTGTTTACTTGATGCCACATTGTACCCCGCCGTTTGCCCATTGACAGCTGTGAACAGCTCCAGTTTAAACTGCTACCCGAAACAGGAAGACAAACAGGAAGTCAAATGTGTATATTCTGTAAGCATACTGTAACATTTCATCTTTTGAAATGAATGTCTTGATTTGTGGCAAACCATCCAATATTTGTCAGTGCTTTTACCAAAATGTCCAATGAATAGTCCAAAGTGATCACTAGAACTCTGGGGGGCCATATTCAATCAGCATTTTAACATTTCTCTGGACCAACTGATCATGTATTGTACAGGATTTTACACAGCACAAACCCTTCTCAGCCAAAGACAAACTGAGGATAAACACATCTCATAGTGTTTAAAACAGAAAAGAAATGTTCCAATGCTTCTTCAGGGCACACGCTTTGACGAATTATGATAAGGAAATCTGGTGAGGTGCAGCTAGCATTAAGTGAAGTTAGCATAAGTTAACAGCTAGCATTCATTTCATCATTTGTTATCTTGTCCTCCTAAAAATCAGGCACCTCCATCCTTCAACCTGCTGGTAAGACTCATGTCTGCTGCTGGACATATAATTACAATTATAATTAATGACATAGTTGAGCACAGCCAACTATTCATCTCCTAATTAAATCTGGCATGTCAGCTCGGATGCCAGGTTCATATCTACAGCTGCAGCCATGTGCTAATTTCATGTACAGTTATCTCCTCTTCCAACTAATTGGATAATTACTTGGCTCTGTGACATGTTTACAAGCCCAGGTACGTAGATGCAGTTCAAAGCATCATCCACGTTTGATCTGTAACTGCAGCATCTGGAGACACATCTACACAGCATTTGTCATGTTGACTGAACCCTCAGTGTTATTTTATTGTAATTCATTCATTCAATTTTCATTTTTAAAAAATAAACCTGTACCATTTTTTCCCAAATCTTTTCTTCTTATGTATACGTAGCATTAGATAGCGGACCAACCAAGTCCAAAGTGTGAATGCTGAGGATACAAGAAAGATCTTACTATTGTTTAGTCATAACCGTTTTGTAACCACATTTCTATTTGTAATCTTTTCATATGCGTCTTTTCTTTGTGTGCAGTGTGTACACTGTGCACCCGCCTAGAGACAAATCTTACTATCTTCATTAACAGTCAAATACTGCTCTGTTGACTTTCAACCAGGTTTTTGGTCTCTGGTGCTTTTGCTTTCTGCATCATTTAGCTATCAACACGCCATCATTTTAGACCGACACACCCAGAGAACGACAAGTTCATTTGCTAGTTAGACGGCGAGGGCGCATGGCTTGAAAATGAGAAACTGTTCCTGAATCTAAATAGCAATGACACTTAGGACATGGACTATGCGCTGTGTGCCAGAGCACACTTTCTAAATATGACCCAACATCTGATGGCTAAGATACGTGTCAGCACAAAATAATATATGTTGGTGGCTATAGGCTATGAGGGCGTCATTTTTGTACCAGTATTGCTAGTCTGGAGGTCTATATTAAAAGTTTTCATCCAACAATCCATAATTAGTGACAATAGTTTGAGTCTTTGACAATAGTCTAAGAGTCATTTCTATCCCTCAGCTGAAGCCCTGCCCAGGCCGCACAGAAAATTGACTTGTCCTCTGAGTCACAGCATTCTCAGCTCTCTGCTACGAGCCTGCACACAAATCAGATACACTCTTACATAAAGCCAACTTAACACTGTAAAGGAGAAAAAGGGGAGATCAAATTGGTTATGAACAAGGTACCTCTGTGTTGGCTAAGGATCAGTGCGCCTACTGGCCAACGATACAAAGGTCAATGCAGTGTTACAGACTTATTCGCTGGCTGCCAAGTTGATGGTGCGAGAATTGAGTTTGTGCTGAACGACACAAAGACCACACATGAATAGGAGGTGAAGAACGGATTGAACAATTTAAGAAAAGAGGAAAAACGGAAAGCCAGGTTGAGAAGCAATTTGAAGTAAAGGGAGAGCAAACACTTTTCAAAAAATAAGATTTATTTCTAATTGCAATACTGGTGCAAATCATTGACAGCAGCTGTTTGCACGATGCCTCTTCAACTGTAACCAATAACCATCAGAGCTGAGGAACACATGGAATCCTAGTACCGCTGCCTCGAACGTGTGTTAATTGGATAAGAGTGATACAATCCACTTACATGGAGAAACGTGACAAACAGGAAGAAGCTCCTGAGATTAGCATGCAAAACTGCATGTGAAACAAAAGAAAACAAGAACTACGAGAACATGAACATTTTTTAGCCTGAAAGAGCAGTGAGCGACAGTAATGTGGTGAGAAAGAAATATGAGCTCATGAGAATGAGGGCTATATATGACTCATTGTGCAGACGTCTTTCATCAGCACAAATTTTTCTCCTTCTGAAAGCACCTTATGCGTCTGCAGCCTTCAGCTCTGTGACTCCAAATTATGGACATTGTAAATGTACCAAATTATCTGTTGATCAGCCGCACAGCCTTTTAATATGGTTTAAATGCTAATTGGTATTCCTGTGTTAGCATAGGGATGGATGGATTTAAACTAGTAAAACACAGCAGCACTTCACAACCTTCAAATGGTCACAAGGTAATTCTGTTTTCTGATTCTCTTTCTCACTTTGCACGTCACCATTTGTGCTCTGCTCAAACAGCCTTGAGTAGCATCCTTTCTAATTCTCTCTCATCACTGAAACCCACAGGAAACACATAGGTGGCCTTTCCTACGACAGCTCAGGTGAGGTACAGTGGCAGCCAAGCTCCCTCATATCTCCACACCAACCTGACATTCTGTTCCAAAATAATGTGGAAATACAACACTGTTCTGGGCCGCATCCTGCTTTAAAGCATGAGGCAGCTGGAACAAATGGATGTTTGTGTGAATAAATCCAACAATATAATGGGATACATAGGGGTGTCCAGTGAAATTCTCTGAGCATGACCAGACTGACCTTGTAGCGTAAAGATTTCTATTTCATGGCCTGCTACCTCGAAATGTGATCAGCTCTACTAATAAACAGAGGTGGTGGTGGTGGTGGTGGTGGTGGTGGTGGTGGTGGTGGGGTCCTACTATCCTCAATTAGACACGTCTGCTGGTGATATCTAGATTCAGGCCCTGCTGCTAGTCTACGATCACAGATCTGACAGACATATGACAGAAAAAGTGTCACTGCAGGAGACTTTTCCGTTTATACACTGCCCTCTTCCACACACACAAACATACATTCTTCAAAGCAGACCAATCAGGGCCTCTCCTGCCATCTCTGCACTGGAATTGTGTTCATCCTGGCTGCATGGAGGGTGTCATTTTATTGGAAAAAGCTGAGAGATCAGTCTGATACCGCACCACAGTGGAGATTAGAGGAGATTTGGTCATTTATTTCCCTGTTATATTTGTGTCCCTCTCCCCCCATGCCCAAGGACAGAGGACTGAATCAAGGTCACTGTGCACAGAGCTCCATTCTAGCAGAATTTATCTGTAATGCCTTTCAGGTTGACGTTAGACAGCAGACAACCAATGGACACTGCTCCTCCCACACCTCGCTGCCCTTGTAAAGCAGCACGCAGACAGGCATGCATGTGCGCTCACAACACGTACAGCCATTGACCTGCAGGGAGATGATTCTTAAAAATTACAATTCAGCTGCTGTACCTTTTACATCTCAGTCTGCCAAACTCCCATGTCAGAGGCCATGCGTGAAGCGGACCAGCCGTGGCATAAGGGCGATAACATGATACAAACTGCATTTCCACAAAGGGTTTCCACCTCTCTCTGCCAGCTCAGATTTCACATCTCCTCTGGCCATCTGTCAAGAAGGACTACGTGTCAGTGGCTTTGAAGTGGCAGACATTCCTGCATTAACACAGGCTCTGTTGCACTGCCTCCAGAGATGATACAAGCATGAATGTATAAATGTAGTTTGTATCTCAAGAAGGCTGATTTTAGAGGGGAAGGGGGTCCAAAGTATTTTTTCTGGGTTCAAAAGGGTTTACTTGCTGGGGGAAGGAGCTGATACAGAGAAAAATCTTCCAAATTTTCTAATCTGCATGCTGGAAGAAGGATTCAGGCACTTTTCAGAGGAGGCTTCCTACCATAATCCCAGCCTCTGTGTTTATCTATACTTTATCTTTAGGAGAAGCAGCATTCATATCTGATCATAAAATGAGCTGATAAATGTGACAACGGCCAGGTTATTTTAGAGTCATCACATTATTTTATGTGTCAAATGTGCAGCAGTGGAGTTAGAATGTCTATCTGGCCTGAAAAAAGAACATTCTAACTTTGAATTGTTTTCTGTTAACACCAGTGAGATGAGCATATAGCAAGGCTGCGTGACTGTTTTTCATTTCATTTCTCCCACCAGCTGGGACGAAGGAGGTCACCTTCATCTAAGCCTGCTTTGAAATTGTATTATGAATAATAAGAGCCCATTAAACAAGCATACCTAACAGCAAATACAGTTTTAAACACAGGATGCTAAATGTTTGAGTAATATATTAAATAAAATCCATGCATGACCTAATTTTCTATGTGAAGGCTGATTTGTGAAGAAATACAAACACACACACACACACACACACACACACACACACACACAAAGGGACATGGAGTGTTGCTCAGTAGAGAGGATGTCTCTCCAGGGAGCTGAGGGCAGCAGAAGACAAGCTCATCAGCACCAGACACTGAGGTGTAGAGGAAGCAAGGGGATAAAAGTTGGAGATACACTGTGAAATCAGTCATAAAGGTCAGACGGGCTGGCTTCTGTTCTTTCAGCAGGCCCCACTTGGCGCCTCAAAGGTCACACTGAGCCCACGGCTGCACCTGAGGTGATGTGAGAATACAGGAAATGTCACCAACACCAATGGAACCCTGGATAAAGTCGATATTGCTGCAGCTTCAGCTACTCAGAATGCATATGCCCTCATTCGAGAGACCCATGGTGGAAGACAACATGAGCGATGTTTTGTGTTCAATGTTCCGTGTTTCATGGCAGCCACAAGCTTCTGGTGACCAAAATAGCACCAGTTCCTCCTAGCACGCTCTGTGTGCTCGACTCCTCTACTCTGCCCTCCATTACTGTACAAAGTAACTGGATTTAACTGCAATAGTGACACGGTCCTCCAAAATTACAGTCATCACAGGGCTAACAGAAAAAACAGATAACTAGTTACAGCCGTCCCCACCCCCTACTCCCAGAAGCATATCCCTTCTGTGGCCTCCAGCCATGATGGCTTTAATAATCCCACGGGAGGTGTGTGCAGGCTTGCTGTAATATCCTCTGGCCAGACCGGCACAGTGCCTATCAGTGCACCCCCGCTCCCTCCACCATCACCATCTGTTTCCTGTGCAGCACTCTGGCCTGGTTTCTTCTGCCCCTCTAACTCTCTCTACAAAAGCATACAAATGAAAACCTGAAAAAAATACATACGTGGAGGCAGACAAGGTAGGTGATTTGCTTAGAAAGTTCAAATGAACTTTGAAAAAGATCATGATTGTACTATGGGGGCATTATAATCTGTATCTCTTTCTGGAAAACTGTATTTGTTTCAGTTTTATCAATAAAATATATACATGTACATATGTGTATGTATTTATGACCTCATTTAAATTGAAATCATCAAATCGATTCAACACTGGAATGAATCCACACTGTTTCTGTACATATTAAATTTTCATTTCAACTACATTTCATGAACTGAGAAGTAATAACACATACCTGATATTATCCAACCATCGCCACAACAAATGAAACAAATAAGTATGCTTCTGCAAAACAACCAATTTTGTAAAATCTGAACTTCCCCGTCAAATCCACAAAGCACCAAGAAGCAGCAACAGTTGGACAGACACTACCGTTCAAAAGTTTGGGGTCACTTAGAAATGTCCTTTTTGAAAGAAAAGCTTTTTTTTCCAATAACGACAATGTTAAATGAATCAGACTCGTCTAGACATGTGGAAAATGACTATTCTACCTGTGAACAGCTGATTTTAATGGAATATCTACCTATACCTACAGAGGCCTTTTCCACCAACCATCACTCCTGTGTGCTAATGCTACATTTTGTTAGCTAATCATGTTAAAAGGTGAATGGTGATTAGAAAACCTTCGCGCAATTATGTTTGCACACATGAAAACTGTTGATTAGAGAAGCTACAAAAGTGGAATTGTCTGGATGATCCCAAACTTTTGAACGGTAGGGTATGTACATGTGAATATACACTTTGCAAAATCTTCTACACGTGGCAAAAGTTCCTATGCGAAATCGGTGGTTTGCAGAAGTGTACTTATGGAACGACTGGTTCAGCCCACTGGGCTGCATTGTCTTTTTGTATCATTAGATTTTTGTAATTCAGCCCTAATATTCACTGACACTGATGTTCTGACCTTTTATATCGCATGGTTCATCTGGCTAAGTCATGATTCAATTTTTTGTGGAGATCCTCCTAAGCTGCTCGTTCCTGACAGTAACTTCATCAATCAAAGTTATAAGTTACATTTCATGTCCTAACTCATCTGATCCTCCATCTCTCGCTTCCTGTTGGGAACATATTACCAACAAATCAAATCTTTTGATTTGTTTGTAGGACCTTGAACTTGCTGCGCTGTAGACAAGAGGCACCATAAAGTTTTGAGTTTGTCTATCTGTCTCCAGTGAGCGCTATAACCTTGTACACATTCTCATCAATATTGTGAGCCTTAGCAGAAACTATACGGTTTGACAACTCTTAGCAGTGCAGCCTAAAGGAAGTAGATGCTGCTGTTTTTCCCTAATGGAAAAGGCATCTGGCATGAAATTTCCCCTGAGAGTTGACTCCTTTAAACCCCGTGAAATATCTGCTCTACTCTGTGGAGTTAATTGATGGAGGACTGAGGACAGAATACAGATGAGGAACATAGGCAGATGTTTAGAAGAGCAGACACTAAACCTCTCTCAATCTGTGGAAAAGCAAAGCATTCAGGCTATTTGCTCTTCTTAAGCAGGTATGGCTCAGCCAGTTCTATGGGTGTTTTTTTGGCCCTGCTGTCAAGCTGAGATATTCATCTGACTTATCAACTGCGTATCACCTGAGTAAACTCCTACAGCAAGAGTCACAATTGTATGCCCTTCTGTCTCACCACAGCTGCCGCTGAACAGCAGTGAGTCATAACAGCACAGCAGAGGATCAATCGTTGTCTCTGCTGATGTCAAAGAGCAATGTAACTGTAACTAACTTCCCCCCCTAAGATAGCTACTCTTCACACTAACGACTGTTCTACTGTGAGTGCACAAAAGCTTTTTATAGGCATTGGGAGCCACAGAGATTTTCCATTGTGTCTTTTATATCCAGTGATTAACAAAGTCCCTGTGGTGAAATTAGCAGAGATGCATTACCCGCAACGACTTAAACAAACGCTACAGTAAAATACTTCACTTTACCTTCATCCTGAAGCTCCTGACTGCTATCATGGCTTCTAAAACTCAAGGACAAGGTATGCATTGCACTGACAGGTAAAACAAGTGTTGAAATCAAACACAGACATTTACTCTGTGATGGTTGTAGGGAGGCTTTGTTTGTGGTGCACACGTGAGCTGACTGTCTATAGCACCGGCATAGTGGTATTTGTATGGAGCTAGATCAGTTTCAGTATAAATGAACACACAGGGAAGGATTCACAAATATACACACAAAATATAAATAGGAGGATTCACGCATGAAATATGCATGAAAATCAAATATCAAATCACTTGCTGTGTATTACATTTGCCTGAGGCCTGAGTTTGAATCATTGGTCAGTCTGACCTTATCTGAAATAAGCAGGTGTATTGTAGAATTGATAGAAGAAAATTCTCAAAATCCAGTGTGTGCTGTGGCGATGGGAGTTTAATAGTAATCCAGAAAATGGTGAGCCTGACACAGAGCACGTCTGGTACCGGAGAATGACGAAGAGCTCAGGGCAGAGCGACAAGTATACAGTGGGTTACAGAGTGTAGGTGTGATCAGACAGGATGACCAAATGCATTAAAGACACAATGAGCAGGGGGCAGGAAGCAGGGAGGGCTCTGTAAGTAATGTTGGAAGAGACAGAGGGTTCAGTGGAGGCTGTCATCTAATATCAGTCCTTCCACACACATCAGTCTGATATCAGGTTTGAATTCACCGTCTGGGACTGTGTCCGATAACTACAGCAGACAACATCTGATAGAGCCTCTAAATAATTCACCACCCCTCATCCACTGCCTGGAAACTCTCTCTCAGAGAAGGATTGTTTTCATAGATACACACCCTGCTGTTTGACAGCTCCAGTGGCTTCCACTGAATGGAAGTGAGAGAGAAATGAAGGTCAGTCAGGAAGACCTTTTTCTGCATGCTCACTAGTGCTGGGCGGTATGACCAAAAATTTATACCGTGGTATTTTTCAAAGTTATATCGGTTTCACGGTATATCACGGTATTTATTTTTTTCATGCACGACTGTGTGTTAACCACATTTTTACACACATTTTTCATGATTTAGAGACCAATTGCGGCAGAAAATTGGCATAGAATGGCATATTACACTGTCATGAGGAGTATATATTGTAATATTATTATAATATTGTAGAAATGTCTACACTAGTGTTAGGTTTGCATGGCCTCACAAAATGTTACTGTTTACAAAGAGGTGGCACTCATGATTCTGATGAAGTGAATGGATCACAATGCATAATAGTTGCATAGTTGCAGTTGCAGTTGCAGACTTGACTGAAATATGACACATTTAGCAGTGTCAGTGCTAGAGAATCCAGAAGCCAGAAATAAAAACAAAAAACAATGAAAAATAAAATTAATGACATAAAAGCAGTGCTGTACTGTTATATGTTTAATCTAAACTAGTGTTTCTGTAACAGAACAGCACTGCTTTTATGTCACAAATAAACAATGTTAAACTGTCTTACATTGTTACTGTGTGACTGACACCAAGGTAGACTTTAGAAATATCTAGCTACAAGGGAAATGACGAAGAGGACACAAGAGAATGGTAGTGCCACACTTACTAATCCTCGTTACTGGTAACACTCATACTCTAATTTCATTTGTATATGGCAGTGAAACGCTTCAAAAGGTAACACCAGCAGGTTTGACTTCTCTTTTAGATTTCAAATTCATTCAAAATAATCATGAGAATTCCTTACCCCTCTGGATACTGCAGGTCCAGACCAGTCCCGACCAAGAAAAACAGGTACATGGCCGTCCGATAGAAAAATATTACATTTTTAAAAAATATTAAATGAACTCTAACCCTGACCCTAAGTGTTGCCGTAACATACGTCCATGCCCCTTATTGGACATTTGTTGTAATGTGCAATATGTAGCTGTCAGTAATTGATGGTTTACCAAGAAATGAAGATATCCTGGCAGGCCAGAGGTAGGACAATAAGTAAGGTTTGAATATCTCATCTCTGGGAGATGTTTAAAGATTGAGATATTTTCTTCGAACCTGACTGTTTCAAACTTCACTCATGGTCTCTGAATTTATAATTTAAAATCATTTTCCTCCCTCTTGACATATTCACTACTTTATGTTGGTCTATCACATAAAATCCTAAATAAACCCATATACGTTTGAGATTGCATGTGAACAAAGGTGGAGAAGTTCAAGGGGTTTGAACACTTTCACAAGTCACTGTAACAATGTTTGTGGTCTTGTGTCAGTCTGTCAAGACTTTGTGACAATGCATTTTCCAGATTATGAACTTTTCAAAACAATATATTAAATAACACCCCTCATGTGAACAATAAAACGTGTTATCTGTTGTGTCATCTCCGGCCGTATGTCTTGGTGAAGAGAGGGGCGGAGCTGTCAACTGATCACCACCTGGTGGTAAATTGGATCCGCTGGCCACGGGGGAAACCGGACAGACTTGGCAGGCCCAAAAGAACAGTTCGGGTCTGCTGGGAACGTCTGGCGGAACCCACTGTCAGAGGGGTCTTCAACTCCCACCTCCGGGAGAACTTCGACCAGCTCCCGAGGGAGGCTGGGGACATTGAGTCCGAGTGGACCATGTTCTCCACCTCCATTGTCGAAGCAGCCGCTCGGAGCTGTGGTCGCAAGGTCTCCGGTGGCTGTCGTGGCGGCAACCCCCGAACCCGGTGGTGGACACCGGAAGTAAGGAATGCTGTCAAGCTGAAGAAGGAGTCCTATCGGGCCTGGTTGGCTCGTGGGACTCCTGAGGCAGCCGACGGGTACCGGCAGGCCAAGCGTACCGTGGCCCGGGCGGTTGTGGAGGCAAAAACTCTGGTCTGGGAGAGGTTCGGGGAGGCCATGGAGGAGGACTATCGGTTAGCCTCGAAGAGATTCTGGCAAACCGTCCGGCGCCTCAGGAGGGGGAAGCAGTGCTCCACCAACACTGTGTACAGTGGAGGCGGGGAGCTGCTGACCGCGACTGGGGATATTGTCGGGCGGTGGAAGGAGTACTTCGAGGATCTCCTCAATCCCACTGTCATGCCTTCCGTAGAGGAAGCGGGGACGGGGTACTCAGAGGCTGGTTCGTCCATCACCCAGGCTGAGGTCACCGAGGCAGTTCGGAAGCTCCTCGGTGGCAAAGCACCTGGGGTGGATGAGATCC
>CAAKHB010005930.1:0-14001 GCA_901007665.1 Aeoliscus strigatus | reverse complement strand
ACTTATACAGGTAAACACTGTTAACTGGGAAGTGTGTGTGTGTGTGTGTGTGTGTGTGTGTGTGTGTGTGTGTGTGTGTGTGTGTGTGTGTGTGTGTGTGTGTGTGTTACTTTGTTCTTCTTTTTCCTTTCCTCATATCAGTGTAAAATCATCATGTAGAAAGTGCAGTCTGATGTCAGTTCATGATAGCAGATGGTCATGTCATCCGGGACACAAGATTGAACACATACTCTGGTCAACAAGTGGACAGTTTTAAACTATTTTGTCTAGCTTATGTTGTGTTTCCATGGTGACCTCTCTGACTTTCAGCTTACAAACATGACACTGACATGTCACTGTTTTTTTTTTTTTTGTTTGTTTTTTTTTTTTTGTCCTCATGTTGAGGATGTAATTCTCCAGAAGTTTGGATCTTTTGTTGAGCATGCTGCGGCGTCGGTCACTAATGTGCAACTGTGCATGTGCTGTCAGCACATCAATGACGTCACTAACGCCATGTCAACTACTAAATTATTTAATGGCGCTGACTGTTTGTCGACTAGTCATTGCACCCCTGTGGTAAGGGTAGTGTTAACTCTCACGTTTGGATCAACGTGGGCGTCTAAAGTCCAGTCCAGACCCAGTCCAGTGTCCCTGCACCTCCATGTTGGATGGTGCTGGAAGACCCAGAGGATTCTACCTGTTCAATCACTGATAGTGGTTCAGACCGGCACCAACCTTCTGACCAATCAGCTGGTGACAGGTACCCACAGGGGGCGTGTCTGTGTGATGTATACATCGCTAACTTTTGGACAGTATCTAACTCCTGTGCTAGCAAAACCAAAACAAGTGAAATGTCCGAGGGCGTGTTGTGGAAATTCACATACAGCTAGAGTTGACTTCTTCGGTGAGTTTGTCGTGCTCCACTTCCGTTCCGCACCTGACAGTAGTTTATGTGAAATCAAAATGGTTGACAGGATCGGCTCCGGCACGCCCGCTACCCGTCACTGGAATAAGTGGACAAAGATGAATGAGTGAGAGGTTGCAGCTCGGTGCCTCAGTGTGAACTGGACTGTTGCTGGAACGTTCCGTTACAAGTTGTCGCCTGACATTTTTGGTTGTGGACTGTCCTGCCCAATATAATATGAACGTGTGTGTTGTTTGTCTCCTTCCCGATCAGAAAAAAGCCAAAGGTGAGGAGCTGTTTGACCAGATCATGTACCATCTGGACATAGTAGAGAAAGACTACTTTGGACTGCGCTTCATGGACTCGGCACAAGTGGCGGTAAGAACAAAGATGCAACTTTTTTTACAATCTTTCTGTGCCCAGCCTCATCCTGAGGTTCAGCCTTTGTTCTCAAACAATGATTTTAAAAATGGTCTCCTCAACTATGTCGCCTGTGGCATCTCAGTCCACCACTCCCCTTCAAACAAAGGCTGGAGGTAGACAGACTCCTCAATGAAAGGGTAAAGGGATTGGTTATGGGACCCTTGTCCACTGCAGGAGTCAGAGACAGCCCGTTTCTAGTCACTTCTGTGATGGCCATGAAAGGATTGGTGGGAGCAGTGATGAGGAGGGAGAGGGAACGGAGAGAGAGAGAAAGAGAGAGAGGGAACCAGGAATGTGGGGGAGAGCATGCTGGAGCACTGAGTTCCTCTGCTATCTCTCACTTTCTCTCCCGTACGCACACACACTCTCCAACACCACCACCGCCTCTTTGACGTGTCTCACAGAGCCTGAGTAGAACACTGGCTGCATGCGTGCGTCCTGATGAAGTTTTTGTTCAGATGTGGAATGTGTTTAAATGGATGTGTATCGGGTGTTGTGTTGTTCCAGATGAAAACACTCTCCTTTCTGTAAGTCTGTCTCTACGTTGATGACTAATTGTTTCATTCACATTGTTTCAGCACTGGCTTGACGTTACAAAAAGTATCAAAAAGCAAGTTAAAAGTAAGTATGCAGACGGCCGAAACCATCCAGCTCCTTCTAAGACATGTCAGTTCCAATCAGGTGACCTTATCTGTCCTGGAACACTGATTGTAACAGATGAGTGTGTGTTGGTGGTGGCTGCTGGATATTATTGTACATTTGAATTCATCCTTCCTACTGTTCTGACTTATAGTCGGCCCCCCCTACTGCCTTCATCTGAGAGTCAAGTTCTACTCCTCAGAGCCAAACAATCTGCACGAGGAGCTCACCAGGTGAGTCGACGCACACGCTGGTACAGACTTGATCTGGTTTGTGTGTGACAGGCGTGTGCTTGGTCCTGGTCTGTACAACTACACAACCGATGTTCATTTGAAGGAGATGTAAACACAGAGTGGAGCAGCAGCATAAAGGCCTCTGCTCCTGGGAAAGGGAGTAAGGGACACACGGACAAGTAGCCGTTTTGTGTGTGTTTCTGTATAAAGGTTCATCATTCATCACTGTGTAATTTTGTTCTTACAGATACCTATTTGTGTTACAGTTGAAGCAAGACATTCTTAGTGGAAAGTAAGTATACTTCCTCAATTCACCATCATCTGAGTAAATGTTCAACAACAAAGAAAGAAGCAATCATCGTTTCATCATTGTACATATCTGTGAGGCATCCACATTGTAAAACATGACATGTGACTGTATTATTCTGAAGATGAAACAGCCATCGATGTTTCATAAGTGGGCTGATTGCAGAAGGAATGCTACACGTCCAAACATTATCTGGAGCACACCCGGAAAACCCACCCAAACATTATGTGACCTTATCAGAGCAAAGTATTTTGACCCAGTTCTGCCATCCCCTGTGATCCCGGCTGGAATGGAATCTGCTCCTAGTCAGGAAGAAGACATGACCAGATCCCAGAGAGGACTTAGATTCCTCAACACTTCATACAGTCACAGTCATGTTCTGGTACGAGGTTTCCCAACAGTACATGCTGCTGTTTCTAGCTCACCTTTAGTTTATTGTTCATTTTTACCAAAAAAGGCTTTTTCACATATTTTGCACCTTTTGGAAAAATAGAACCCAGAAGCCTTAAAAGCCCAGTATGTCTCAGTGAGTTTGCTGACTCTTTCGTTGTCTCATTTCAGACTTGAGTGCCCGTTTGAAACAGCGGTGGAGTTGGCTGCATTCTCTCTCCAGGGTAAGCGAAGCTGGTATCCTGGTCTGTGTCAAACTGTGTTTTTGGTAATTGTGCTCAGCCCCAGTACCAGTACCAGTTTGTGTTCTGTGTTGGTGTCTGTGTGGTAAAGAGCTTCATACACCAGCCCAGATCAGCTAACGTTAGCCAGTTGTCTAATGATGCATCACACCACATTCTCTGGTCACGCCAACTCACAGTGGACATCTGAGTACCTTGGTGAAAACCTAGTTGGTTGTGTTGTTAAAAAGCTGTTTCTGTCCTAGTTCTAAGCAGACAACACGTCACACGGTATTCCACAAACAAGTAAAGCGTAGCAACTAACACATTGGTAACAAATCATGCTTTTCTCTGTGTTTGAGTGATTGAAATGAACAAAAAAGAGGTAACGTCCAGTCCAGACCAACGATTCCAAATACAACAACTTGAAACAGGCAGCTACGTGCATCCATACGCAGCAGTCCACTTCACACTGAGGCACCGAGCTGCAAGCGCTCATCAGCCCTCACGTCGTTTCCACAGCAACGGGTGCGTTGCAGTGTGCTGTAACGGGGAACAGCACAACAACCCCACTGGAGAACTCCACTCTTATCCTCATATCCTCTGGTATTCCTCTCAGTGGTTTTGTTAGCGTAGCATTTCAAGCTGCTGTTGTGAAGACACACAAAAGCATTTATTAGCCCCAGGTGGGTACCCGTCTCCAGCTCGCAGCTATTGGCGGTGTGATTGAACAGGTAAAATCCTTTGGAACATGCAGAACGGACAGACCACTGACACTGCGTTTTACCCCCCCAGTGGAATAGTCGGAGAGCTGTTCAGTGAAGAGCCAGTAGGGGCGATGATGGACAGCACACACACACATCACTTCGCACACGCAGGGAATTACTTTGACTTACTTTCCCTGACTGCAAACACATCTCACCTAATCCTTATGTTAACTTTCCAATGCCCTCAAATTTAAGCCTCTCTGTTCTGGTGTTTTGGTCCTAACTGGAGACGAGTCCCTGAAATCTGACCGTGTAAGCAGCTAAACGTCCCCACAACACCACAAAGACCTGGTACACACACACACACACACTGTAGGGTAAATGCCAGCTCATTAGTGCTCCGTCCTCTTCAGAGGCCCCCTAATCCAGCACTCTGTCGTCTCTGTTTCCCTCAGCTTTCTCCCTTTCTCCCTCAGAATTATGCTGTTGGTCTACTGACGTTTTCTGGGAAAGGGAGAGGATGAAATTGTACTTTCTCTCTATATGTGAAGGCTTTACTCACAGCTGGGCTGGCTTAAAGGTGGAGAGCCCCAAGTTTTTCTTATCTAAGTCTTTGAGGAGTCACGTCACCTTTCCACAGATAAGATTTCTTTCTCTCTTGTGTTGTTCAGCACACTTGGCTGTTCTCTTGCAATGATTGGTGAGTGTAGTGAAGACTGCAGTACAGAAGTAACATCACTACATGACTGACAGTTCACAGTCCAGCTCAAGGGTATCCGAGTCATGTTGAAGTATTTGTGACCAGACAGACCCAGACAGTACACACACACACACACACACACACACACACACACACACATACATTGTCTGTTCTGTTACCAGCAGGTAAACAACTGAACGACTTCCTCTCTTGTATGAGCAGCTGGTCCTCACAGTCCATCTACTGACCTCTAAGACAGTTTTATTGGGGAAAATAAACATTTACATCCACGCTGACCTATCAGATTGAATCTTCTTCTTTTGAGATATGTGGTACTGTGGAGGAACGTATCATGGCTTATCACCAACATATTGACAACATTTGAGATGAATAAAAGCTTTGATATGAAAGATAAACGGTGTCGATCACACAGACCAAATCCTTTAATCCTCTGTTACTTTAACTTCTTAAGTAGAGTGTTTTCTTCATGTTTATTCTGCATCTTGAAGTGAACTTTTGAAATGTGTGTTGAAGACATTTAGCATCATTTCAACGAAGGAATATGCAGTGTGTATACTGGTGGCTGTTAAGAACAGCGCTATCGTCAGGTCATCGTATGTAAGTGCAGACATATGCAACATAATGCCATACAGTTGATCGGAACACCTTTTATTCCGGGCCAGCTGGTCACATGCTTTTGGAGATCACAGAGGCATCAGCATCAGCATTACAGGGCTGGAGACCTTGAGTGTGATGCTGTTGATCTGTGTGTTTTCAGCTGAACTCGGTGATTGTGACCCACTAGAACACAATCTGGACCTGGTGTCAGAATTTCGCTTCATCCCTGAACAGACGGAGGACGTGGAGCTGGCCATTTACAACGCATGGAAGGAGTGCAGGTGAGCACTGCAGTAGAACTGAGATTACAATATGTCATATGTTTATATAACCACTACATCTGTGGTCTCCTCTCCTCCAGGGGCCAGACACCCGCCCAAGCTGAGATCAACTACCTAAATAAAGCAAAATGGTTAGAAATGTACGGGGTCGACATGCACATGGTCAAGGTAACACACACACAAACACACACACACACACACCCACGCTTCTACAGGAGCAAACAGACAGGTGCATCCCCAGAAATTTGAAAATATCATGGAAAACTACAGTAAACTGTAAACTGTATTTTTCACTGTTAATTGATTGATTCATTCATTCATTCATCTCCTCCCGTTGCTCCGGTTACGGGTCTCTGGGGTTGTTCTGGATCTGGTCCCAGCTGTCAACAGGTTGGAAGCCAGAGTACCAGGAGAGAACCCACACAAACACAGGGAGATTATGAAGACTCCACATAGAAAGCTTCTCTCCCTGCGGCAACAGTGCTAACCACTGTTCCACCGTGTCGCCCCTCTGTTCATTATATGGAAACTAAACTAAGCAGTTTTCATTTCATTTCATTGAAGCCTGCAGAACTACAAACAACTGGAAAAACTCAATATTTTTGTCAGTTTTGAGTAAACCACTAATTCTGCAGATATATTTTTCAGTCTGAGAGACTTGATTCTTGAACATTTCAGTTTAGGTATCATGGATGAAACACAGATCAAAGTTACAGAAATAGTTGAGTAGGCTTTTGTAGTGACCCTTTTCCTCCTTTTTCATTTCTAAAATAAATGTTTCCATGATATTCACCGTTTTTGAGATGATTGATTTAATTTTTTTTTGTACTTCTTGTCTTTCTGTCGGTCTCTGCTGTGCAGGCACGTGATGGGAATGAGTACAGTCTGGGTTTGACACCCACTGGAGTTCTGGTTTTTGAAGGTCAAACCAAGATTGGGCTGTTTTTCTGGTATGTTTGGATTTGACTTAATTCACCCAGACATCACCAATACATGTCGCATGTCTTCATCCGTCTTGGCTGTGTGTTTGTTTTTGCTGTTTTAGGCCCAAGATCACTCGTTTGGACTTCAAAAAAAGCAAGTTGACTCTGGTGGTGGTGGAGGATGATGAGCAGGTGAACACACACTCAGACCTTCACCGTACAGTGGAATCAAATGAAACGGTCCCGGTCGACATGAAAGGAGCCTTGGTGCTGTAGCACCCAGAGGCTCCTACTGTATGAGAGCCAAGGAGAGGTTGTTTAGATCCATCCTGGGGGTCTGTGTGTGTGGGAGGTTAATAAAGAGCCTTCCCTCTCTGGTATTTGTGGTATGCATCACCACCCCCCTCCACACACACACACACACACACACACAGAGTACTCCTCCTAACTCTTCTCAACACACGGTGCTCCTCCTCTCCACACTCATTCCAGGTGTGTTTTTGGAGTGATCTGTGACTTCACACTGTCAAGTAAAACTTGACCAAGACCAGGTGACTAGTTGAAGGTCGCCCTCTCTGCTGAACCTTCTGCTGAACCTTCCTCCTTTTCTGAGCAGGATGCTGGGGCGCTGACATACATCTGATCAAAGAATATTCCTATGTGACACTGGAATCCCTGTGTTTTTATAGTCTGTTACTCTGCATAGGCCAGCTTGCAGCACATGACTGCTTTTACCCATCTGAAGTAGAACTGAAGGTTTGTCGGACCCCTCTTAGGTCACCCTCGTGTTGTGCCTGTTTGGAAAGGGCCATTGTGTGTGTGTGTGTGGTGTGTGGTGTGTGTGTGTGTGGAGAGTGCAGCGTGTAGTGAGCTGCTCCTGTGTGCCTCATGTCGTCTGTCTGTTGGTAGATGTCCCTGAGCCAAAGGGACATACCAGCCCTACCCCCGCTGCAGCAGGCAGAGAGCAGAGCAGCACTTGATCAGTAGTAACGTGCGTCTGTAGACTAGGGTCCTCAACACACAGACACACACACACACACACACTCTGGCTCAGGAGGTGTAGCAACTGGAAAGTTCCTCGTTTGAATCCTTGAGCAAACACACTGAACCCTAAACTGCTGATGCTGCGTTGTCACAGTATGTGAATGTGTGTTAGCACTTCTAGCAGCTCCTGCCGTTTAAGTGTGTAAGAGGTTCCATACAGATTCGGGATGGTTTGTTACTGCCCTTCAGCCTCCTCATCTCCTCCTGACTCAACATCCACCATTCCTCCTCAGGGCAAAGAACAGGAACACACCTTTGTCTTCAGGATGGACCACCCAAAGGCCTGTAAGCACCTTTGGAAGTGTGCCGTGGAGCATCACGCCTTTTTCCGACTGCGAGGGCCGATACAGAAGAACTCTGCTCGCTCTGGTTTCATACGCATGGGCTCACGCTTCAGATACAGGTAACAGATGGATGTTGGGGCAGATCAAAGGGTGGAGGATGAGTTTCTATCCGTCTTGAGCTGGGCGAGTTGGTACAGACGGGTTGTAATATCCTCTGCTATCAACCAGAGAGGGCTTTGGCAGTTTTAGATGTACAAAATGAAGTCTGCATACCCAACAACAGCAGGAACAAACTGTTCAGCCCCGTTCAGCCTGTCCACAGAAGTATTTGCTGTGCCGTTATTATTAACATCAGTTTCTTGTTGGGGGGGTTTGTTTTGAATGTTCTTTCCAGTGGAGCATTAGTGAAGTAAGCCTCTCCAAAGCCCCCTGCACCACCTCCAGCAACTCTTGTGCCCATCGTAGAGCAGTGCTGTTTATTTAAAAGGAACCTTCCAGTGAAGGGACACGTAGGTGGAGAACCTTTTTTTTTCTTTTTTAATCTCTCTACTGTTTGCTCGAGCAGACCAACAGAGATAATCTCCGTTTAGCATGGAGCACCTTTCCTTTTACACACAGCATAGAGCCATGTGTACATACTGATACTTAATGATACCGGACATACCCTCAGTATCAGCACAGTGCAGCGTTCCCGTCTGTGTGTTTAAACATTACACAGTTGGATAGGCATTGGCCGTGCTGTTGGTTTAAATCAGGGGTTACAGAGTTTGTTGTCTGTAGCAGCGTATCTCCTGGATGGGTCTGGAGTTGAGCTGGGGGTCGTCAGAAAACAATTCTTATTCGTTGTCAGTTTTCTCTGCTACACCACAGACAAACTAGTCACCACCAGTGTGAAACATGCTTCATTTTTGTGTTGTCGGTGGGACCAGTGGAAACACTGAGTATCAGACAACCAAGTCCAATAAAGCGCGGAGGTCAGCGTCTTTTGAGAGAAGGCCCAGTCGACGGTACTCCAGAAGAACAATGCAGAACAGAGGTGACACACACTGCTCAGCAGCATATCATCATGTTCCAGTCAGGACACTTCCAGACACTGACTGTTTGTGTTTGTGTTTTTTACAGGACACTACAACCCCCAGGAGTGAGTACAGTGATTTCCAGTAATGTGTTGGCGTTTTATTCACGTGACATGAAATGAGAGCTCTTTTTCCGAGAGGATAGGTTGTTTTTCTGCAACGCGTTCCATCCGGTGTCAGTGCAATGCCCTGTCGGTAATCTTGTTATAGCGGTAACCTGTAGTCAGAGGGATTTGTGTGTGAACTAAAGACATGTCAGTTTACTTTCAAGCTGTCATGGGATCAGTTGAGTCATAGCATTTTCATGACTTTCCATGAAATCGGATTGGACAGAAAACACGGAATTGCAGAAAATCCGCGATGCAACAAAACTTTTTGTTTTATGCAACATGAAAAAGATGCTTTGGGGATGTGAACATGAGTTGGTTGTCTCGTGTTGTGTTTTTCTTCTGCTCCGGTTAGACATGTCACTGTTTCATGGAGGAATTCGTTCTGGGTTATTCCAAGTGTTGATGGTCAAGGCCTGTTGAGTTGTTGACTAAAATCCAATGTTTTCGCTGTGATTAGGGTTCTGTCCTCTGGCAATGGAGTCCGGTCCAGCAAAGACGCAAAGGTGAGGAGAATGCGTTTCCCTCCATTGGATCTTGTCCTTCCTGTCCGTGGTCTGAGGGACATCTCACACATTCCTGTCTTCTTGCTCTCAAACTTCTCGTCTCTCTCTCACTCCCACACAAGGACTCTCCCATCAGAAGTACCTGGTCAAGCGTGCCGGTGGTCAGCCCTGTGCCCGCGTCCGCCTGTGGACTCATGGAAATCGAGGCTCTGCCACGGAGTCCTGGAGGAGAAAAGAGAAGGTGGGTTCTGGACCTTTGTCACAGTCAGTGTAAAAAAAGTTTGATTCTTGCTGGGAGCCACCGCTGTGAATGGGTGCGTGTGCTTCCCCTGGCCTCGTGTCCACTTGTCCATCTTGAAGTCAAATCCTAAATGCATCATCACATGCCACCTGGATTAGTTTCATTTTTGAAGCTCTGTCCTTGCACCAGTCCACCAGTTCAGTCCACAGTACAATATGACCTAAACAAAGCTATCTTGACATAATCAGTGCAAGTTTTGTTTCGTGCAAGCATGTTTGCTTGTGCATAGAGTTTCCAGCTCTGACACTGAATGGTGTCATCATCACACACAGCTCATGTCATCTTTGCATGTGTAGCCAAGATATCCAGATTGGTCAATCATGTGTTAATGTGTAATTCTGGTGATGGAATCACCGTTGTAAACATGCAGTGTTCCTTCTGTGTTCCAGTATTAACATGTACTGAGGACATGTGTACCTGAGGACAGGTAGGTGTGTTGACATATCCAGCTTTGCTGTGAACCAATCGATGGTGATTCTGCCGATGGTAAAGGGTTTTCTCTGGAGGTGGGTTGCTGTCTGTCTGCTTTGATCAGCATGAAATTCCAACCGAATCGATTCAGGTGATTGTGGATGTTTCAGTGGAGTCTTGGGTTTGGCGTCATTAACCAGAGGTCTGTCTTCAGCTTTGACTCCTTGTGTCAGATGATGCATTAGCGTTTGTGATCGTCTGTCTTTTCCAGTCATCTAACGTCTCACTGTGCATCCTGTGAGGCGACTGACTTTCCTCTAAACTTGTACCAGGTTTCCAGCGTACCTTACTGTTAAGTCCTGTTTCCACTCATATGTCTCGGCTTCCCAGATAAACAGGTTCTGTTCAGTGTTTATCCATGTTATCTCATGGCAGTCCTCTCCCCACAGTCCACCTTAGGCCTGAGTGTCTCAGTCTGCTGCCGTACTGATGCTGCATGTTGGCCTGTGGCACGTCCATGTAAACTTAAAGTATGTCTTACATACGTCATTGACGTGATGTGCTTCGAAATATCTATTACTTCACAGACCAAAACATACACAATTAGTCACTAAAGCCCTACAGGGTTGTGTATGTTTTTTTAAATTACACCTTATATTCAATATATGTACATCAAACTTTTTTTCTTACGTTTCTGGGTAAGAGTACCTTCCCACTGTCGCGTGTATAAAATGAATCATCTTTGGACTGCTCGGTGAACTCCCACTTGTTCTAATTCCCAAACTAGTCACTGTTTTACATACTGCCCTCCCATTCCAGCCGTCATCATGAAGAAAAGCTACCATCACTGAATGCACAGACACTGATTTGACAGGACCAGTCAGACCTGAGGTGCAGCCAGGTCACGACCCCAGAGACATGAAGTCCACTTCACCTCATACTGCAGCACAGCGTCCGTCAGTCAGTCAGTCAGTCAGTCAGTCAGTCAGTCAGTCAGTCAGTCAGTCAGTCAGTCAGTACTGGAGGTTGTCCAAACGTCGGCCTGTGTCCTTCCCTCTGCTGCTCCCTCTGCTCTCCCTGATCCTCCTCGTCTTTCATTTCGTGTTGGTCGTGTCTCCCTTCCTATCGTTTGCATGCAGTGTCTCTCTCACGTCCCACCCTCCCCCTCTGACCTCCACTGTCCCACCCTGTCTTCTCAGGTCTCCCATTCCCTCCACACCCCACATGTTCATGTCTGATCCAGGTGTCGGACAGATGTGACAACGGTTTCACCCTCGGTGCCGGTATGAATCAGACCTCGTACTATTAAGCGGAAATGTCCAGAGACAGGAGTGTAGTGACTGGACTGTGTAGACGTGTGCCCTGTTCCCTTCCACCACCTGGACCATGTGATAGCCTTCTCCTCTGGGGACACTGACCCCAGGAGAGAGATGGATCCTTGTGAGGCTCAGGAACACTGACGGGTCGAGTCCTGTTGTTCTTCCTATGCTATGTATGAACTTTGAATTGCATCAGATGGAATAATACGACTTTCTTTTTATATATTTGACATTTCATGGACCTGCTGCGGTGTTTACTGCTGTTGGATGAGAAGACTGATGTAATCAGTACTTATACAAGGCTTTCTACCAGAACCAACTGATTATGTTTGGCTCTGTCCTAGCAGCTGTCCTTCCAGACGTGTGTGTGTGTGTCTCCCTGCGTCCAGTGTTCAGATGTTGGTCTCACCCTCCTGCTCAGAGCAGGAGCTCTGACGAGCGTCATTCTTTTAGAACTCAGATGTGTCATAGTAGGTCTTTTTTTTTTAACTCCGACAGATGTTCAGTCAGTTCATTATTCTATGGTCCCACCATCCAAAAAGAAGATGTTTGGTTTTTCCTCATCATTGTAAAGATATTGTTGAAGGAAACTGCTCTTAGATTGCTCCTAGGACCACAGAGAGAATCTCCACCTGGTCCTGGGTCTGTAGAGGTATTCACTAGTGCGTAGCTTCACACTAACACAGCTGCTTTTTGCACATTGCAACCAATGAAGATGATTCCTGATATTTGAAATGGTTCAAAGTTTACGGCGTAATTGTGACCAAAGTATATGTATGTTTCTGTACCGTATGATTTAAAATCATTTCAGAGAATAAAGTTTGCACCTTTGAGTCTCACGTGAAGGACTTTCCATCCTGATTTCATGAGGCTTGTAACCATCTGGAAATGTTTCTGGACATTTGGTTTGAGTTGTGCTGTAAAGCCTTGTGTGTTAGACCAGAGCTGACTGGAGGTTGTGTGTGTTGTTGGTGAGTTTGTCTTGAGGCGATTGAAATATGAAGTAAATGCTGGTCTGATGAAAAAAGCTCTGACCAGGATGCATTTATCAAACGTTTGCATCAGTCTGAGAACACTGAAGATTCATCACCATGGGTTCTGTTTTCCGACTTGTTTCCCAACCTCACGTGGCGATCACAAACACGTGTGTGCGCCTGTGTTCATCTTTTGTTCATGTAAAATTCCTTGTAAGAACTATTTTGGTGAAGTTTGTTCTAAATAACTAAACCTGGACCAGTTTTGTCCTCTTTACAGAGTCCTATTCATGTTTAATGGATGTATGAGGTAAGTTGTAGAATGTGTCCGATAACCAGCAGCGTGGTTTCTACCACTTCATCTTCAGTCATCTGTCGTTGTCCATGCTAATCCGACAAGTCCCTCCTTTCTGTCTCCAGTCTGCACATAGCCGCTGACCTGAAGGAGACGAGCAGTGATGGCGTCCTGATGGCTCCTGTCACTCCCCCAGCAACAGCTGCTGATGAGGCGGGAGCCAGTAACACCTTCTGTACGCCTGTCACCGGTGCAGACGAGTCGCTCAGCCTCACCGGTAACGTAGCTGTGATTCTCTGCGTATGGAAGACAGGCAGGATGTGTCACGTTGTAATGAGATTCCACATTGCACATTTTCCCTCTGTTTCACATTCATCTTTGTGAAATTCAGTCACCCACCAACAAATCTCTGGCACACGCTACCGACTGTGACACGTCGTCCCTGGTCGGGAAACACAAGGCAACTGCAAAACAGCTGGTTTAATGTTTGAGTGAATAAATAAATAAACGTATGTGTATGTATAAAAAGAGAAAGAAGTTCCACCGCACACAACATGGACAAAGTACAAGACTTCTTTGTTGGTTAGGACAACAGTGTGTTTCATCAGTCTCAGTCTGGCAGGAGCCAACTAACAGTTACGCTAATACAAGGGCATCAACAATCACTGTATATACACACACACACGCGCACACACACACACACACACCATCAATCAAAAGTCACACGGCATCACCTGGAGACGTGCAAAATTCACTGTTCATTTCTACTTATCCCTACCGAAGGAGGGGGGCAGATAGAGAGGGAAGAAAGAAGGGGATGTGACTCCTGACCTAATGGCACATCTGAACTCTGAAACTGAAAGAACAAAAAACATATCAGGGTTCAAATACTTCATATTGAACTCTGCAAACATCACACTAGGTAATGAGCAGACAAGATGCACTAATATAAGGCGGGGGGCATGTGCAGACAAGACATGTATCAAGTCAACACAAACTAACAATAGAAAACACCCAACACATGGCTAGTGTGTGTATGTCATTGTGTGTGAGTATGTTAACCACCTCCTTTCTGTGTCCTCAGAAACCGCAGCACGTCTGAAGCAGCTGGAGTTGGAGAGCAGTCAGCTGGCCCCCACCCCAAAGAACAACGTGAATATCAACATGGCCCTGAATAATCAGGTAAGAGCTGTTCCTCTCTGGCTCTCTGCTCGTCTTGGTGCTGTCTGCCGTGCATGTTCCCCGTCAGTAACCGTATGTCTCTCTTCGAACGGCATCGGACGCTGGCACAAGGAGGACGTTGTGAAGCTCACAGAGAAATGTGGTCTGAACAGTACAGGCGGGAGTCCAGTTGTCACA
>CAAKHB010005926.1:0-22556 GCA_901007665.1 Aeoliscus strigatus | reverse complement strand
GGTTTTGGGGGGGTTGGGGGGGGGGGGGGGTGGTTGGGGGGGGGGGGGGGGGGGGGGGGGGGTGTATTTGAATACTACAACCCTCACAAAAATGTCACGATAATGACACTTTGTAGATGCCGGAGAGCAAACATCTAATTCCCAGAGGAATGTCTCCAGACAATGGAGCAGCTTCACTCCGCTATCTACCTGTGGTTATATAAGACAAAAAAAATATGGTGTGTAACTGAAAATAACAGCGGGGGCCGGGTTTTAGTGCTGTCCCTGGTGTCCTGGCAGGGGAAAAAAACAATACAAAAACACTTAACGACATAACACATAACGATTGTCGGTCACTCCGAACTTTTCCTTGAATCTAATTTATTTTTCCCACGATACATGTTTACACAATGTATTCTTCCATAGTTGATATATTACAATATAGATATATTACCTTTGATTTCTATGCTGTTTTACTTCCATGTATAGACACATATACGTACGTCCATAGTCTTTATTTATAAGAAAGTGCACATTATTTACATATTGTGTTTATTCTGTTGTAAATATGTTCAATTTCAGTTAAAGTTTCTTTTAGATTTGCTAGTAATTGTGTGTGTGACATGAATTTCCCTCAAAGGATCAATAAGGTCCTTTCATATATTCTGTTCTATTACATTCGTGCTTGCGCAGTTAGGTCCGTGATCTATGTACATCAGCTAATGCAGGTACAGTAATTAGTTTTATTGGGTCTTTTGACTTACAGCAGAGGTGTGAGATGTGTGTGTGTGTGATTCACCAACTGAATCCACAAGGACAAACACAGAACACAGGGCTGTAATAAAAATGAGCACACTTTATTCACTAGGCAGTTATAGAAAAAAGTATAAAAACTTGGCATGTATAAATGCTTTTATAAAATTATATTTTCTCAAAAGCTAGTACAAAAACAAGGCATTACCAGGTATAAAAAGATTGTCTGCTACGTGTTGGACACGGGCAACTGTGGCCTTAGTAAGAAAGCGACATGCTGCCTGGAGACACATTATATCCATAGAAAAACTATTCAAAGAAATGTTTCAAAACCATACAGACGTTTCATTTCTGTTCATAGCATTTGATTTTTAAAAAATTGTTATCAGCGTTTAATACGCTAACATTTGTCTTTAAAATGGAAATGATTCAAGTGCAACTTGATCTTACTGGGTGAAGCTTACGATTTCAGGTCTTTTAAGATTTTCACATGTATAAATATACTGTGTATATATATATATGTCTGTGTACTGTATATATACAATCAGATATTTCAACTACTATGATGTTTGTTCATTGATTGTTTCTCGTTACAGGATACTGTGAAAGCCTGACATCGACTGGAAGCTGACGAGAAAACTCATGAAATTCATGAAATGAAAAAAAGGTGACAATGGAGTAATGGAGTAATACTAGTAAGGCGGTCGGTTGTTTGTGTAAAACGTAGTTCTGTCGGAAAAAAACAAACAGTTGTTCATGGGTTGAGTGTTTACACGAGATGGCACCAAAAATTTGAAATTCTCAGAAGACCCATTGAAGATTAAAGAAAAAAAGAAAGAAAGAAAGAAAAAAGGAAATACATAGGTCAGTTTTCAATTTCAGCAATATCAGATACACGCTAATGCTAATCGGGCTTAAATACTTAACTTAAAACACTGCTCCGTTGGCCAATTGAAAAAAAAAACAAAACAAAAACAAAAACAAAGAAGAAGTCATCATCAAAACAGAGGAAATAAATTAATCAACTTGTTCTTTATATTAATATCAAAATTAGGAATTAATAATACAGCCCAATGCAAATGATAGAACTAACATTCCCCATTTATAATACAACAGTGATAAAGACAGGAAGAGAATCGTTTGTAAAAACCCAAAGCAAATTATAAACATTAAAAAAAGATGAATCCGAGTCTTTGGTTGGTTGAAATCCAACGTGTGTGAGTGTAAAAACGGCGTAGCGCCTCTCCCAACTGTTGTACCACAACAAAAATGCGCCTGTTGGCTCCAAACCAGCAGGGCGGATGCCGTTGATGCGTCCGTATCGACGAGCGTCTCTCCGGCTACATGACCAGTGTTCTCATCGGGTAAGTGATGATGTACTTGTGGCTCTGCTCCGGCGCCAAAACGTGCTCCTCTGTTTTCAGACAGGTCACCTGCTCCCAGGAGCTGAGCTGCTGCTGGCGAGAGGAGGGTGAAACTAAACACTGGGACCCGTGTGTGTGTGTGTGTGTGCGCGCGGATCGTGTGCTCACCTGTAGGGGGCTGACAGCGGTCTTGTGGGGGGCGTGTTGGTACGGTTTGTGTCCGTCCTCACTCAGTAAGGAGCTGGTGAGTAAGTCCTGGATGAAAATAAACACGTCAACAACGGCGCCGAGACAAGAGGCACAGGTCAAAGGTCAGGTGAGCGTACAGGTACTTCCTGTGCGGGGCCGTTTGGGGAGAAGAGCTGCGTGTGAAGGTCTTGTCCTTCCCACTGCATGCAAGGACTCCTCTCGCACGGCGACTCCACCTGGGACCAACAAACAAACAACAAACGGCGTCAGACGACAAACACCACACCACGTGTTTCTGCGTGTGCTGGCGGCAGGAAGTACCTCCTGCTTTATCTTCTTGAGAGGAGGCCGCTCGATGGCGCACTCCATCGGCTCCTGCTTGATGGACTCCACCATGTGCTGCTCCAGAGGGGCGTTCTAGGAACACAGAGTCCCACCCGCCCCCGGGTGAGTCACCGCATCTCAGCACCCACACACCGTCAGCTGAAGGCTTGATGCTCACCAGCAGTTTGACCGCTCCGTACTTGGACTCCTGCAGAGACATGGCGGACCGGAACGGCGTGGGCGTGCGAGGGGTCGACTCCAGGAGGGAGCGGCGGATGTTTGGAGTTCGGAACCTAATCGAGAGAGAACCGGTTTGAAAAAAACAACAACAACAACAGGCAGAAATCTGCATCAGGCGTCAGACGCTCACATTTCACTGTCTCTGTGAGGCCTGTGCTCAGTCAGAGGTTTGGAGTCCACGGGCGAGCTCACGTCGCTGTCGGAGTGTTCCGGGCTCATCGACTGGTTGAGAAACTGCGAGACAAAGAGAAAAGACGCATCCCAGTCAGCGGGCCGGTGGAGAAGAATGGGACGGATGAGGGGTGGAGGTGAGCTGGGAATGACTGAGGGTGTCGTGACTGGACGGAGTGTGATCACACGCAGCTACTTCAACTACCTGTGAGGGTGAAAAGGGGACGTGTCTATGTCGTGGTGAGGAACAGATGAAAGCAGCTCTGCAGCTGTGATTGGGTGAGATCTCAGCCTCTGAGGTGAGGCTCTGGGGGGAGGGGCAGGAGACGAGACCATGAGATCTACTCCACCAACGAGGAAAAGCGCCGTCTCCTCCTCCAGTCCGCCGGTCGGATGTGTTGGGACACTCACCGAGTCAATGACTGATTCCATGAGCTCTGGGATGGCGCTGGAGAACGTCGGGCTGCTGTGATGGCTGTGGGCGCGGGTTGCCGAGGCGCTCTCCTCGGGAAGGCAGCTCTGATCCAGAGGGAGGGCGGCGCCGGCGGCCTGGTGACGAGGCGCCGACATGGCCACGGCCTCCGGGCTGTGGGTCAGTGAGCTGGGGGCCACCCAGCTGGGGTAGGGGACGTTCATCTGGGGCGGAGGAAAAGGGAAAGAAGAGCAAAACGATGAAGGCCAGATGTAAAAAAAAAACACCTGTGGTAGAAGAAGAGTGAGAGAGAGAGAGAATAGGGGGAGGGGTGTACGACGTGAACCCATGAGAAAGGAGAAGGGGAACTAACGAACCAACGCTGGCAGCAGGGTGACAGCAGCCAGGGTTGCACAAGGGGTCACACACACACACACACACACACACGGTGAGACGAGGTTCTATTTCATCACTTCTGCAGAAACAGCCCCCCCAGATGTTTCCTCCACCTTCTTCACATGCAGCGCCGGGGTCAACCCGCGCACACACTCACCGGGAGCGCCGGCTGGCCTCTCAGCTCGTTCTCCGTGGACATGAGCAGCAGTTCGATCTCCTTCACCCGCTGCTCCTTCTCGGGGTCCTCCTCGCCGTAGTGTCTCTGAGGGAAAAGGGGACGTCAGCGCCAGCGCTGGTCGCCGCGGGCGGCGCTCCTGCGTCTCGTCGGTTTACCTGTATAGCAGCGGTTCCGTGCTGAGGGATGTTGAGGATGTTCAAGTGAAAGGCCATAGGGAAGGGAACCTGTGCCGACGACAGACCGAGTTAGACATGAAGGACTCTTCCGAGCCGGGACGCGTCCGGTCGAGTCCCACCGACTCACTCTGTGCGTGTCGGAGATGTAGGTGTAGTTGAGCGGCGACAACGGAGGCAGCTGCGCGTGACTGGGCGAGTGCTGCGGGAACGCCATGAGGTGGTTGCTGGTCTTGACGTAGCCGTGACTCATGGAGAGGGAGGAGCTGCCGCTCTTGGCCGAGCTCTGGAGATAACCCTCCTGCTCCACCTTTCTCCTCATGGTGGAATTCCAGTGGTTCTTAATGGCGTTGTCAGTCCTGCGTGTCACGAAAAACACACGCTGAGTTTTGCGCTCAGGCACATGCTGGACCTGCAGTGGCGCCCCCTGGTGTGACAATGACGTCTAAACTACCTGACGCCATCTGGACGCTCACCTCCGCCTGGTTCTTCACTTTTGTTTCACCCCTCTAACATGACACATCCACCCCGTAGGTGATTTCTCTAGCTTCTTCTCCTTCTGCCTCACCTGCCCGGGAGCAGCTTAGCGATCTCAGCCCAGCGGTTGCCCAGCTTCTCGTGCGCCTGGTAGATGATGCGGTCCTCCTCCTCGGTCCAGGACGTCTTCTTCACCTCGGGGTTCAGGTGGTTGTGCCAGCGCTCGCGGCACTGCTTGCCAATACGCCCCTTCAGGTGCTTGGCGATCACCGACCAGCGTTTGGCGCCGTACTTCTGAACCAGCTCGATCACCTGGCGGGAGAGGGGAGGCGCAGTGAGGAGGGAGGGAGGACGGGGTGACAAGAGAGAGAGAGAGTGAAAGAAACATCAGTTAGCCTTCCACAGATGATAACGTGTGTCACAGGTGTCAGTGAACGCATCAGATCCTTCCCTCCTCCTTTATCTGTCTGTGCAGGTAGAGGTGACTGAGAACACCTGCTGGAGAGCGCTCAGGGGGTTTCCAGTGGAACGTTAGCCACCTCTGCTAATGATTACAGCATCTGGGTGGAAATATAACTCCGCTGGACAAGCTCAGAAAAGCACCTTCTCAGAGACAGATTGTATGTTGTGTGATTAAACCCAACAGAACGGTTGCTAACAGACTTTTCTCTGAACCCTGGAGGATACTTGACTTCCTGTAAGCGCTGTAAAATACTTTTGAAGGTGTCACTATCTGCCGATCGGCGCTGGAACATAACTGTACTCTGAGTGTGTCGTAAGAGTTCAGCGAGCGCGTGCTGCAGTTATCTTCACATGTCGTGATAACTACGGCCGAGTTGTTGGAGTGAGAGCGGCTGCCTCTGTCTGCGTCGCCATCCTGCTCTGTGTCGGTCCTTTACGAACGGAGGGAGGGAGCTCTTCTTACCCTCTGGTCCTCCTCTTTGGTCCAAGGCCCTTTAATGAGTTCTGGGTTGAGAACTTTCTGCCACCTGTGCTGACACTGTACATCTGTACGATTCTGTCCAGGAGAAACAAAAAAAATTCATCTATTACGCTGCAAGAAACAGCAGCCTTGGAATGTGTGTCACGTCCCAAAGTGCAGGTGAGGGACTTGACCTTCTCCTCACCATTAGTAAACTTGCAATGAGTTTCCAGTCCTCTGAGCCGTGATGTCCTACAAGTTTCTTCAGCTTCTCATCCTGCAAAATAAAAGTGCGGTTGGAAAAAAGAGCGAAATTCTAGCAAGTGCTCTGTGTTCACAGCTGATGTCGATCGTTTCGTCCTTGCTGCGCACCTCCTCCCGTGTCCAGCGTGTTTTGCCGAGGTGACGTTTCCCCGTCTTTGCCAGGGAGCCGTCGTAATCGTGTTCGTACATCTCGGCCTCTTCCTCATCTTCCTCACTGCTGTAAACACTACAGAGAGGGGAGAGAAAGCAAAAAAAAGAGTGAAACAAAAAGCACAATAAGTACCGGTCTGTTCTTACAGCTCCCTAATTATCTCTTTACACAGCACATAAAGAACCCACTCTTCAACTGAGCAGGTGTCAACACAGACAGAACCAGTCATTCTTGAAGGTTTGCGTGCAGGCAAAGAGCCAAGACACTCACAAGGGAAGAGAGAGAGAGAGAGAGGGAAGGAGGGAGGGAAAGAGGGAAGGTGAGGGAATGGATGAACAGGTTCTGGTGTTTTTGGTTTCCACAGATACTGGGATTGGCACATGTAATCATAATTTCGTGACCCCGGCGTGTTCAGACCTGCAGCGGCATTGTACAACACACACACACACACACACACACTGCATGAAGAACATGAACATGAGGGCAAGGTGTCAGACAGATATTGCAACAGGTGAACAGAAACTCACACTAGATTATATTGCTGCTTTCAAATGCATCACCTCTCCTCAATGATCACATTCACAGAGGATATGATTAGAAATGAAGTTCCCACTTTGAGTAGAATAATATTAATAAAAAAAAACACCAACATAGAGAAAAAAACAGTATTATAATAGTACACAAAATAGTGTTTAACATCAATCATTGTCTTAGTGTCAAATGGAAATGCAGCGGAAAAAAAAGTATTATTGGTGTAAAACTGAGACTGACCCAATAACCTGAAGGGATGATCAGCAGTTACAAGCAGGTGATTTTTTTACAAGCAGGGGGGAAACATCAGTGATGTGTAAAGACGTTAGAGAGTCAGTGATGGTTCCGGCTGCATCAACACAGCAGAAACAGAAACGAGAGCACTTTCCAAAACATCAGCTCACAAGATGAAGCTGCAGGAGTGAAGAAGTGTGAAGTGACCTTGAAGACGAATGATGATGTATGATGAGACTCCGGGTACGAATTCATAGTAGTGAGATATGACTGAGTTTAAAAACAAAATATACCAAAATACCATACGAAAATACACAATTTAAAAAGCGACTTTAGAGTCGGCGGAAAGTGTGAATGGATTCTGAATGAAAGAATAACAGGATTATAAACACGCGCCTAACGTTAGTGTGTGTGTGTGTGTGTGTGTGTGTGTGTGTGTGTGTGTGTGTGTGTGTTTCCCTCTCTCAGCCTTGACAGCAGCGCGAGGAGCGCACATGCCAGATGACCACCACCTGTCATGAGCGCGCGAGCGAGAGAGCACCACCACTCCATAAGGTACAAAAAAAAAGGAATAAATAACGTCTCACAAACACAAAACACACAATACTACTACGAACAAATTAAGAATAGAAGAATAAATGGGGGGGGGGGTACTCCACTGAGCCTCAAACCGCGCACACGATTAGAAAACACGAGAGGAAATAAACATCATGCAACTACTTGACTAAAGAAGAAGAAGGAGGATTATTCCGCGTTTTTACCTGTTTCTCGGCCGCCGAGTCATGTCAACAACCAGAGAGCGGCTCGCAGGCTGCGCTGAACACGTACTTTCGCTACCAGCTCGGGGTTTCTTCTCCCAGCAGGGATACAGGTTGACATTAATTTAAACTGCAGCAGCAGCAGCTTCAGCTCCTCCCAGAGATCCCGGCAAGTTTGGCGCTTCGGACGACTGCTGCGACTGCGCATGTGCGAGAAAGTTCACTTCAGGGCCGTCGGACATTTCATAGATGGCACAAGAGAGGAGGCAATTAGTTAGATGTTTTTACAGAGGTGGAGAAAGTGGTTGTAATTACGTACTGCTCATACTTCAATTAATGTAAAATGTATCAAAATGAGGTTGGGACGCTTAAATGCAAAACGTGGAAGTACTAATTGAAGTATGAACGTTGAATGTTTGAATGTTTTATGTTTGAACCCTTTTGATTATATTTAGTAATTTGATTTATTTGTCGGGTTTCGACAAACAACAGTAAAATTGAAAACACAATTCCCATTGAGGTAAAAGTAACCATCTATGTTTACTTATTTTGAGTACACACATGCATGTTAATTCACTGCAATTTCAGGAAAACAATACAAGGTGTCAAAACAAAGTACGCACTGAAACATGTATTGTACGTTACCATGTACTCGATTCTACTTGTAATTTACGAGGTGTTCCTGAAGGCGCCGGGACGCGGCACACAGTGGTTCCACAACAAAGGCGCGTTCTCTATTTGTCCGCGCTCAACTTCTTTTCAACAAATGTCGTTCACTTCTCCTCTGCAGAAAAGAAGAAGGAACTTTGTATGCATGGACGGAGTAAACAATTGCGGAATGGCCTTTTGGCATGAGAGGAAAGTGAAGTTGCAACGCTATCGGTGCTCAGATACCTGTTTAAAGGGCAGGCTGTCGATAAGCCTACAGATGTTTGTGGGTGATAAATCCCGGACAAAGAAGTATCTGCATGGAAGTATGAGTGCAGAGTTCTAGCCTGGCTGTTGTCATGCAAGACACACAACACATGGCAGGACTCATGCATGTGGTCAGCCAGTTTGTATTTGCTCCTTGTAAAAGGCCACGCTGCCGCTTGTGCTTTGAGAATCAGTCACATATAGGAACACGTTGAACCTGTTTCTCTCCAATCCTTTCCTCCAAGATTTGCAATAACATAAACTTTATGTACATATCTGCACAGCTCCAATTCATGCATTGTCACTGTCAACATCATCACCCAAGATTATACGGTTTCAATCAGTTTAGCAGCACTTCCTCGCATCAAAACGCACACTAAACAGTACATAACAGTGTATAAACAGTGTTAGTGTAAGCAGGTGTTGCAGCTCAATAGAAAACCACCTGCGATAAAAGAAATCCAAAGTGAAATTGTGATTGTGATGTTTTGGTTGCAGAAGTTCCCATCCTCCAATGCAGATCTGTTTTCACTCAGCCATTGTGTTTGTGTGTGTGTGTGTGTGTGTGTGTGTGTGTGTGTGTGTGTGTGTGTGTGTGTGTGTGCGCTGTATTTGTATAAATGTGTCTCCTCATTGTATTAGTTCCTCCATACGCGACCGTATTGTCCTGGTCACTTGTAATTATGATCACCCCAGATGAGCCTTTTGTCCCAGGGCAGCCATCAAATAATGGCTGATAAAGGCCCGCACACACACACACACACACACACACACACACGGTCATACTACATTTTCACTGCACCAGCAAGTGTTAAGTGACCTGAAGCAATTTAACTTCAAGAAATATGTAGAAGTAGAACAACTGCAAATGTCTTTTCAAAACTAGTTGTGTACCAGCTCAGTGGCCACACATAAAGTTTAGTCATAAGCGTTTATTGTCTTGCGGTGGGGAAATATAAGATTAATTATGTCAGTGTTCCTTTTACTTTACCTGTTATATAATGTATCACATGGTTGCTTGGTTGGAACCACCTGGGTTCACATCCCATTGAGGTGTACACACCTGTGCACACAAGTAATGTATGCCCGAGGAGGTGGTGTGCTTTAATTAGATATTGAATAATTTCACTGCTTTTCATGTGAGACTGCAATATTAGATGCTACACGTGGCAGCGAAGAAGGCAGCGCAAACAAAATCACTTAATAAGTATGTTCCACTGGAAAGGGGGAGAATATAGGTGCTTATGTAAATGGGTTTCAGACTTTGCTTCGGGTATTTGTCTGACTGTGTGTGTATGTAAAATGCAGCCACTGCCTGCACAATCCTCTTAAACATGCCTTTTCCCTCGAGGGTAATATTAAAAACAACATCTTGTTATCTGACACCAAATTGAAGGAAGAGAGTCAGTCTATGCAAATTCCCACTTGTAGTAGGTTGAGCTAGAAGCCTGGAATCTATTGACTCTTAGCAGAGCACATTTGCATAGGCACGATTGGACAGGTTGAGGGCAGGTATTGAATGGCTGCCCCCTTTGCAAAGCATTGTGTGCACAGGTTGGCTCATTTGAATGTTTTTAAAGACCTCCCCACACACAGACACACTCGGGTTGACATATCTGTTGTTGAGAAGAGCAAATTCTTAAAATGGGAAGTTTTGTTTATAAGTTTCATTAATATTTTGAATACAGTTCTCCAGATTCACATAAGCACAAACAGCTTTTTTATTAGTCAAGTTTACTGAATGAATAGAATACAATATGCCTTTATTGTCATTGTACATGGTACAAAGACATTGGGAGAGCTGCTCCTGATCAGTTCATGTAGTTGTATGAAATATAACAATGGCGTGAGAAGAATAATATTTGTGTATTTGTGCAGCACACAGCACAGCAAAAGGTGAAAATGCAACAGAAATTGCATTAAAAGGGAGTTTTAACACACATTAACATTAACACACCATATGGAAAAGAGACCGATGTATTGAAATTAATCAATACAAGAAACGCGCAGAAAAAAAAAGTACAAATGCTTATAGTGACAAGATCTTACAGTTTTATTGCAGTTGACATTTTTCACAGACACAGAATGAGACACATGAGACATGTTGTATAATATATGGTAAGAATAAGAAATGTAGCTGGTCAGTGTGAGTATCTCAAGTCACACAACACAGTTTCTTGCTCTGCTTGTCTTGAGGTGTTTGGACCACCTGTCAGACGGTTCACAGTGTGTGTGTGTGTGTGTGTGTGTGTGTGTGTTTTTGTGGGATTGTTTGGGGGGGTTGCAGGTTTTGCATTTCCCCCAGAGGTGAGTTAGTTTGGAGCCTTCTTCCAATGCTGCCTCGTGCCAGTGGCAATTTATGTAAACGATGACTTCATTTCCACTGCCAGCTTTTGAACGGAGCTTCATCCTGCCACGTGCATTTAAGCCGTGTCCTGCACAATTACTCTGCAGCATTAATCTGATTTCAGATTTACATGCTGTTGTTTGCAGATTTGCAATTGTTTGCTTTCACTGGATTCCATATTTTCTGTATGTTGCTGAAACCAGTTTTATTCCTCCTGCAGCTGAGCACGAATACATTGTAGAACAATGTTTAATGAGGCTAACTAGTGTTTGCATTCATTACATTTGCATGCAACTCATTTTAATGTACATTCAGGTGTGTAATTTCAATAATTCAAACAAACCAACAATCCGCTGAGCCGTCCATTCTTATAGCAATCTGTCCATCCATCTGTTTGTCGCCTAATCAGCCTATAGCTGACTCATTAATGAGACTTCATGGGAAATGTTTTGTTTTTTCAAAGGAACGTGTATTAGAGACATTCAAAGGAAACACATGTTCAGGTGCTTTGCAGAGGTGTGAAAAAAAAACACCAGTCATAGCAGAACGACAGCGAGATTCAATGTGATGTGAGAGAAGCTGAAGCTAATTATATTATATCACTGAGTTCACTCTTGCTTCTGTGCAAAAGTTTGTGAAATGTTGAAGACGGACACTGCAAGAAAGGAAAAAAAGGCTTTTGAAGCTGCAGACTGGTTGCTTGGTTCCTTATCACGTAGGCAATATGTTCCATTTCCACTAGCTATCAGGTGCTGTTTGTCCTAGAAACATTTTAGTGATGCAAAGGATTCCTCATTGTCACCTGTGTGCCCCTGTAAACTGAGCATTGTGTCTGTGTGTCTGTGTGTGTGTGTGTGTGTGTGTGTGTGTGCGTGTGCGTGTGTGTGTCTGCTCACTCGTGTGTGTACTTGTTTCGTGAACTCATGTGCAGTTGTCTGTGTTGACATGTGCCACTTCAAAATGCAGGAAGTGGAATATTGTGAAGGGAAACCTCCACCCACCCAGAAACGTGAACACAAACAGTCTACACAGATAAAAAAAATGTTCAGACTAAATGATATATGTTCAGGTTTCCATTCTGAGAGGACTGACCCCCCCACCACCACCCTACCCCTTATAGATGTTATAGCAACTCTTCCTCAAACTGTCACCTGAAATATGAACCACACATTTTGAAAAGGTCTTTAGAATTACCTAAGCAGACAGCTGTCTTTATTCTGCTCTAATTTTAGACAGGGGAGACCTCATATTTCATCTCACTGTGCAGATATGCAAGTGTATGCTTCACCTGCATGTCTGGTAGTATCACATTATTGCCTGAACTCTTCCCTTCCTTTGTAGATCGGGCTTCTCCTGAAGAGACAACAAAGTGTGTTTACATCACACCTGCATACACCTGCAAGGATATTTTGGAGCAAAAAAAAGTACATGTAGCTTTGCAAAGACTTAGTCATTTATAAAAGTGCACACAGCTTGTGAAACAGCAGCGTGGACAAGGGGTAAACAAATCTTATTTCTTTTGTAGCAGACAGCATATAGGTTTCTAGTGTTACACAGGCAGGGAAACGTGTCATTGCATTGGTCTCTAACCACAGGGCATAACCTTTGACAAATCCGATCCACACCCTGAGCTCCTAGATGGGATTTCAATCTGAAATGATTTCCGCAGAAATATCATCATCACTCACCTGTGATTTTGTTCTACTTATTCTTTCATATATTAAATCCTTATTATCAAACTGATACCATCATGCATCATGAATTCTTCTCATGGTGATCCTCACTCTGAGCTGAATCTATAACTGGCATCAGGGATTTAGATGATATATGTACTATATTTTTTCCACTATATAATGATATAATTACGTCTTGTTCTTGCAATATTGCGCATACAACGCAATTTAATAATGAACAATAAAAAGAAAAGGTGTAACAGGAAGTTACATCTTCAGGAGAAAGAAATATTCCTAAAAATGTTAAAAAGATGTCGTTAAAAACATAGATACTTCATTTAAGCTCACACTTGATACTTGATAGTACCCAGAAATGTAAGACATAAGCTTTGACTGAAATAAGAACCTGATTTAGTTTCATATTTCCCGGGCAGCAGAGACCAATTTGACGCCTCCACAGCTGCACAACTTTCCACGCAGCAGCAGCAACAGCAGCAGCAATGGCCGCCGGCCGAACAGACACATGTCACAACAACTTGTGAGCAGATAAAACGTTTCCACAAGTTCCTTGAGGAGTCACATGAAGCAAAATGTCCCGGCACAGGAATGTCCGAGGTTACAACTACGATGAAGGTAGAGGAGACTTGTCTGCGTAAACTGTTGGTAATGTTGTCCATCTCATGACTAGGCCGCTGCCTGCTAGGCTAGTTAGCCTCAAAGCTCAAAGTCGCTGTTACTGATTGTAGCTTTAGCCGCTAGCATTAGCTGTTGTATCCAAAATAGCGTTGGGCCGAATATCGCTACCGTCTCAGTAGGGAATTATTATTTCCAATGTAATAATACTGCTAAAACCACCAATTAATTACCTGGACATGGAGTTCTCGCTTTCGCTCAGTTAGCATAATATGATAGCTTGCTAACTTTCCATTGTTTTGATCGAGAAGTGACCGACATCTATCTGATTTTGAATAATTTACTGCGATACTTGACAACGTTATGGGCCGATTAAGCCGCAGCAGCAACAACTACAAAAATGAATTGATTGAAGTGGCGTCACTGCAAATAACGTGTTTGCTAGTGCAATGTATCCTGCAATGCTAAAGTTGCTGACAAGGAAAAATGACAGCTGACACATCGTACGTCACGTTTACAGTCGAACCAATCTGAGTAAGAGAAAGTAGCACATATAACAATGTATTTTTTTTTTGTCTAGATTTTGAGGATGATGACGTGTATGGACAGTCAGTGGATGATGACTACTGTATATCACCAGCAACAGGTTGGTATGAGTGATGGATGTTCATCCTGAATCATCAAATTTCTTTGTTTGCAAGAACTTAGTTTCATGTGCCTTCTATCCGGTCATCTATTTGGCATCTCTCTTATCGTCTGGGTAAAGATGATTTTGTTTTGTGCAGCTAATCAGTTCATCTACTCGCGTAAAGAGCAACAAGTACCAAAGGAAGAACCTTTGGAGGAGGAAGAGTATGGAGTTGAGGACATACCCATGTCCCCGACCGTCAGCCACAACCTGGACCCTCTTGATCAAGGTGGCATTGTCATTTAAATCCTTTTAAGATATTTTTCTGTATGTGGGGTTTAGAAGAAAAGTCATTATTGAAAGGTGATGTGCACGTGATAATGGCAAAATTTCTGTAAACAATGCCACAAATGAGTCTGTGTTTCCATTGGAACATATTTTTGAAATGTAATTTCACAGCACTCAGACTTGACCGATATGCAAGTATGATTATAGAAAGAAAGAAATGACAGCAAGATCTTGTAGCTTACTTAAATTACCCTGAAACCTGCAGATTGTTTGTAGGGTTTAATCCATTTTGTCATGTGTTGCTTTACAATTTTATGTGGTTCTAATCTCTACTTAGCACCATAAATACAGTGTTGTCATCTACCTTGTCCTCTGTAGCCAAGCTGTATTCCTGTCTGGACCACATGCGAGCTGTGCTGGGAGATGCAGTACCAGACTCCGTCTTGAGCCAGGCAGCCATACGTTGTGGGTTTGATCCCCAAAGGGCCCTGGATGCTGTCCTGAGTGAAGACACCAAAGGCCCGCTCACCATGACAACCAATGACAACACTGCAACTGTGCTGAGAGTGAACTTGGAGAAAGCACCACTTCCACAAAGAACCAAACAAGCTGCTGTCACAGAGAAAGGTAGTTGTAGTTGTTCATAATTGTTTTTGTTCATAATGCAACATGCCTGTTGGAGTTTAAGTGTTGTAGAATTTTCTTCCAATTAGTACCCCAAAGTACTCTTTTCATTTTTTTCTTAACACACATTGGACACCTTATGGTGGCTTGAGGTCACAGTGTTGTTACTGAATAATTACAGATAAAAAGCTGTGAAAACCATTTCAACATCTCATGAGCGCTGTATGACGCATTTATGCAATGTTTAACAAACGCCCTCCTTCTTTTCTCTTCTCCATGATTCATCTGCCATGTCGTCTTCTTCATGGCCCTCCTCTTCATCAATTGGCTTTCGTAAGGTAAGGAGCCCATTTGTCTGCTTCTCGTTCATCTGTTTCATCGAGCGCACATAAACCTCAAACCCATGACTGCACATCCACACATCCTCACGTGCCGCTAACCTCGGGAGAATCGCTATGCATGCTATCAAATCTTAAGGTCAGCCGCACCAAAAGTACTGTGCCGGGTGTGAGCAGCGGTACCAGTCTGGCACAGCTCATGTCTGAGCACGAGCAGAAGAGTAAGCGGCCGGGAATGGTTGACAAGGAGCATTTGCTTCTTCCCTCGTTAGGTGCTCTGACTCTAGGAGCTAACAAACCGCCGACCCGCACACCAAATCAAAGCAACCTCTCGCTGGGAACGTTAGCATCTTTAAATATGTCCTCCACCTCTTACAGCTCGGCCCCTCCCCTTCCTCCGCTTTCTCTCGGTAACCTGTCAATAAACGCCCCCAAAGTAACAACAAAAAGCTGGTCTCTGGCTGCTCCTCCTGGGTTTGGGAGTCTCAGCTCTGTCCTTCAGAGTAGTCAACCGTTCAGTTTTGGTGTTGGAACCAAATCCTCCATTGTTGATCACAAGGGAAGCCCATCGCTGGCTGATTTAATCCAGGAACATTCAAACCGAAGCCCATCTCTCAGTGACTCTAGTTGCTATAACAACGCAGGTTCTTCACCAGCACAGACGTGTACGTTGTCTGAGCTTGCATCACAGCACCAAAACAGGAATGCATGCGATCCGTGTGGATCCCAGAGCTCTGTAAAACTAGCAAACTTCTCTCAAGTAGCAGCTCCTCATCTACTGCTTAGCACTGAATCTCCAGCAAACGCACTGAAACAACCACCTGGCCTGTCAAATGTTTCTTCTGAATGCAAAGACAAAACCTCAGCCACCTCAAACGGGTCACAGTACTCCCTCTCTGCACTACTTCAACCAGCACAACCAGAAAGGGCGTATGTTTTGGTAGACAGTGGTACCAAGGGTGGAACTGAACTTCACATCAACCACAAACCACACCGCGACGACTCAAGGCCAGCAAAGCCTGACCGGACCATGGACCTGAGTGCTCTTATGGCTCAGTCCCATGTGGTGGAGCCTCATAATTTGGACAACGACCTCCCCTCACTGTCCTCTCTGACCCCAGTTTCCTTGGGCCTGGATTCGTCCGTTTTTGCCCGTCCGTCGGTGTTTGCGATCACATTGTCTTTTCAGACCAGCAGACAGCAGAAGAAGATGAGAAATGTTATGAAAGGAACAATACAAGGAGAGAGGAAACAAAGTGGTCAGAACCTCTGTAAACTGCATTACACGTCCGAAAAGGGGCACGGCCCGCTCAAGCCCATTGCACGGTTTTGCTTTGACACGCCATCGCCTGACGACATTGTTCGGGCCAATCAGAGAAAGGCTTTCACCAGGTAGGGGAGAGAGGCGCTGAACTGGCTCTGGGAATGAGATCAGCATTTTTATTTGATGGTGTGCATCTTCTGATGCTTCTGAGAGGCGTCTCGCAGTGGAGAAACTATCTGGACCGACATTGACTTACTGAATTGCAGCTATTTACTCCAGTGTAAATAAGAATACGCCCGCATTTCTCTCTCATTGCTTTTAATTAGGAAAACAAGCATTTCGCATCAGTTTTGTCATTTTCAGTCAGAAATGATTTACACATTTACTCTGGCAGTTTGGAGATAAATGCAGCTGACAAATGTTTTAAGAACTTTTAGAATTTTTTTTCTGAATTTATTCCAAGAATGTTTTCTAAGTTTTAGATTCTAGTCTTATTTGTATATGCTTAGACAGTCTTTTAATTCATATCTTTTGTATGGGGGAAAAAGCAGTTAAGGGTAAATTAAAGTGTCTTTAGGGGTGGCCTCCTTTGTAGTTTTGAGCTTCTTGAACTCTGTTTTAAAAGACGGGGGAAAAAAAGAGCTTGGTGTTGAGTGCAGGTGTGCTACAGCGATGGGAATATGGATCAGTTAACCAGTGTGCTGGTTTACTGCTGCGTTTGAGATCATGGGGGTCGACATTTTGGTTTCGAGGACACCTGGAGTCTTTCCCACAAGTTTTGAAGAACACACACACATAATGTAATACACAAGAAATGTATTTTAATTGCGCAAGTATGTACTGAAATATAGGCATTGTGATACTAATATACTGAACTGTAAATGACAGTATTTTTCTTGCGATTATAAGCTTTTAATATTATGTTTGTTTAACTCTGCCTGGGTGTGTCATCACCAGTTATCAGTAGATCATTTGGCAATTTCGAAATAAAGATGACTGAATTTATCTGAAGTAAATGTGCGTCTTGTCAGTGGGTGTGTATTTTTTTGTGGAGAAAAAACTTGTTAATGCTGTTTTTATTCAGATGGATATAAATGGTGGTGCTGATGCTGAGATTTCAAATGTGTGTGTGTGTTAACTTCCAGAATCGGAGCCCGGTGTGTATTTCTGTAACTGTACGGAGGTATCTGATCCCTCCATGATCTATCTGCAGTGTATGCTGTTTTTTTGTTGTCTTTTTTTAGGTTAAGCGTCTGTTTCTTAATCACACTGTAAGTGTGAGTCATAGGTATTGGTTTGAATGGAGGTTCTGGCTGACTGAATCAAGACCTCAGATAAAGGTGGACCGCAGCACGAGTTGGTTGATAACCCTTGTTGCAAGTTCAATTGATTGCAGCCAAATGAAACAAAGGGTTTTTTTGTTTATTTTTGCTGGACATTGGTCTGAGATGGAAAGATCCAGACTGATGTCAAACTTTCCTTTGGTTTAAACGGCCTTCGTTGTTTGAATGTGAGCACACACTTTTTTTTTTTTTTTTTTTTGGTGTTTGGATTGATGTGTGTAAACTTTATACAGGTGCAGAGAGCTGACTGAGCTGGACCCGAGGGCTGTCAAACACACTGACGAGCCCGAGGGGCGTGATGGATAATAAGAGCTGATGGTGACGGTGTGGACGAGTATAACTGGTTTCTCAGTTTACATGAGCTACCTGGAGGATGATCCTGTTTGAAAAAAATTAGTTCTACCCTAAATGTCTTCATCCACTTTGTCTTTGAATGTCTACGTATGTATGGCTTTCGCTAAATTGAATGAACAAGTGTCCAGCAAACTGTTTTGTCCCTGTGTTCAGGCAAGCCACTTTGTGGGTTTCAGCAGGAAGCTGCACTCTTGGGAGAAAATGTCACCCCAAGCTCAGTGCAGCTACCAATTGTCTTTCTCTTACACCACCTACGTAGGAAAATCTGATCATGCCTCTCGACTTTCACAGCTTTGTCACAGCCTTTGACAGATCAAATCATTTAGTGCCTTGTACAGGCGCCGCATTTTTGCAAGGCGTACATGTTGCACACAAACGCCATGTGGCTGTGACATGGTGCCAACACTGGAAAGCACCATTTTATCCACGACAAGGGGTCAAATGAGAGCTCCAGCACTTGGGCCTGCTGTTATCGCTGATGCTTTGTTGTCGTGTGACAACGTAGAGGAGATTTCAAGGAAAAAATGAACATTTTTACTGAAACACGTTGAAACTCACTCAGCCTTGTCGTCCTCTTTTGTCTCTTCAGTGTGTTGTGATGTACATTTGCACATCAGGCACAAGCATGTGACAGTTCTTGCACCTCAACAGTGCTGGAAATTTTTGTGTTGTGTGGGAAGACACCACTGGAAAGTGGATTTGAAGGTAATTGTGTGTTTGATGACCGAAACCAAGTCAAACACCAATGGACCAGGATCTGAAGTGTCCTGATTTAAAAGACTTTTACACTCTTTACAAACCCCAAGGGGTGAGAAGTTCAACTTAGGGGCAAAATTTGTCTCCAGGAGAGTTTGGTGGTTTAACATTGGTGGGGTGGTGTTGGTGATGCTGTTGACTCTGACTGACCCTGAAAGCCGTTTCGACGTGTCCTTCTCACAGCTTTATTTTGCCAGTGTGTTTTTATTTTTCTTGGGGACAGTGACACTCAACTCGTCCAGTCATGTTGAACTGACCCGGTGCCACAGTCTTGTCGACTGGATTCGAGTCTAAACACTGAAGACACATAGCTGAGACTTCTAATGCTGTTTCACTACTTGAATTGGTCTTTTATTAGTTCCTGTTCCACTGAACCGACTGCTGATGTCTTCAGAAAGTTCTACTTTATTATTTGGATTTCCCCTCATCAGACATTTATGGACAGAACCCTGCGTCTCTGTTTCTCAACTGAATAAGTGAAGATCGACAGTGACGTTTCCCGCCGTCTGTCCTGCTCCGTCTGTTTGTCTCTGTGCCCTCCGAGGCCGTCAATCACCCCCCGTTACTGAACTCTGCTCGTGTCATTCCACTCTCACCTGTACACTCGTGTGTATTTTGTCAGTGGCACGGGGGAGGGTTCCTATTTGCATATCCTGGGCGGACTCCTCTCATCCCGGGCTCACTTGGGCCCTGAGGCTCTGGTGTATAGATGACTCACAGTCACTGCAAGGGTCCCCTGTTGTGGAGGGGGTGGGGGTGGGCTGGGTTAACTGTTTACCAGCCAGTCCACATCGCATACAGAGATCCTGGTCCAAGCTGATTGGAGCGTGTAGTTGCTCTCAGGCTCCCGTCCTGTCAGTGGTGCCCTCGGGGCCACTGGGAAAAAAATTATCTGTCAAGTGTTTGCAAAGGTATTACTGTGTTTAGACAGAGCAACATGTCCATTAGGTAAGAGGAGGGTTGAACATTGCTTGATAAACCTGGGGGGGTTCAGTAGGGTGTGCCTGACAGTTTCACCCCAGGTAAAAAAAAGTTTTTGGGGGGGGGGCTGTAAGATAAAAGGGTGATTATGGGTTGGAGGTGGTCATTAGCTCATTCCATCTCAGACTTTTATTCATCCGTGGTGTGTGTGTGTGTGTGTGTGTGTGTGTGTGTGTGTGTGTGTGTGAGAGAAGAGGTCGTGTTTGATGGCGATGACACAAAGCTCAATGTTACCGCAGCAAAAGTCCCCAGATGCCGGAAGAGCCTTGATTCCCCCAGAGAATAATCAGAACATGTTGTCTCCTCTCACTACTCGATCAGCAATGATGCAGATTCCACCGATAAATCTTCTGTCAAATAATTTGATATGAGAATGTCCTGTTTCCTTTTGAGCTGCAGTCAGTTTCAGAAAACGGCTGCTGAGTTTGTGTATCAGCGTTTCACAATGAGAGGGACTTTTTTTTTTTTTTTTGGTACCGAAACAGTCATTCAGAGACTGCTTGGTTAGAGAAAGTCTTAATTCACATCAATTCCTTCTGGGGGGGGCTGTTTTAAATCAAGAATGACTTGAACGAAACGATCAGATTTAATAGTTCATAACATTAAAATCATGGCTGGGTTGTACAGTATATAAGCAGAGCTCCGTGGTCCTTTGAGCCTTGATCAGAGGACAGAAAACTCCCCTTAAAGAAACCTCAGGATGAGACACAAAGACATCCAGGACCGACAGACCAGCAACCACTGTCAACCACTGTCTGAGGTGTGTCTCACTTTGTCCACTTACACTTAAATAAAATGAAAATTCCAACCCCAGAGGGTCATTAGGGGACATGACAAGATTTTTATAAGAATGAATTGAGTAGAATCGGTGATCAGAATCCTACTTTTTGATGTATAGATCTATGTAGAAGGACGGCAGTGACTGAGTGTGCTTTCTTAGGGATTTTCTGCACATGGCATGGGTCAGAGTGGGCTGGTTCTATCCTCGTCTCCTGTGAGGTGTGCTGTGGGGGTGTGAGCTCGTGATGCTGTCGTAGTGTGTGAATGTGTGTTGAAGGTGTTAGCAGATGGGTGTCAAAGGGCTCGTACCAACAGTGGCTGAGGGAACATTCTAAACAGCTTTAATAACTGTTAACAGAACAATGCTCCGTGATCTGTCGTGGTGTTTCACGACGTGAGTTTGTGTTTTGTTTTGTTTTTTGTTTTTTTGATGAATGTCTTCTCACACACTTGTTCAAATCTTACCCTGCACTCAGTGGAAGTGACTTCTCTTCACGGTAAATTCTGCTGTGTCATTGTGCTCCATTGACGTGGAGGAAGGAGGCAAACAGCCACTTCTGAAATTAACCCTTTCTGAGCCAGGATGTCAGTGTCACACACACACACACACACGTAGCGGTGCAGCAGGCAGGGCTGTGCAGCCCCGTCTAAATGAATCAGCCACAGGTTGATATGACTGGGACCGACGGCCACTCAGGACAGGGATGACAAAGCAATGACCTCAGCAAGTCTCACTGCTGGAGAATATCAGCCACCCAATGACGGCGACTCCCCGAGAAGCTTGTTGCATCATGTGCTGCTTTTGAACGATGCATGACTTAAATTACCTCCAGGACGCAAAGGTTACACATTTCATTAACTCCAGTGTGATAAGCAACTTTTTATTTCAAACATTGTATTCTAACTACTACAGTTTGTACAGCTACAGATACTTCTACAAAATGATGTTGAATAGTTGTCGACCCAAAGGTCAAGTGTCACCTGTGGATTGCTGGCTGTTTTCCTGCTGTCTGTGCATTTAACAGAAATGATTGTAAATGGGCTTCACGTATGTTCTGTGGAAATTTACCTCCCAGAAATGTGAGAAACTGCTGTCATATCCTGTTCTGAGCTCTTTACCAACAAATATTCCGTTATGCGGGTGGAATGCGGTACGCTGAACGTATTTCAGATGACGTATGTGACATTTCCTCTGTTTCCTTTCAGCGAAAGCGGTCAGAGATGTGACTCACGGTAAACTGGACTCTGAAGTTGTTCCCAAAGTCGCCCGCATGACCGTCTCCGGCAGGAAGCAGACGATGGGCTTCGACGTCCCCAGGTGCGGCGCTCACATGCAACCAACGAGCAGATAACTTCAAATTAAGTCCTTCTTTTGGGGAAAATTTAATGTCACCGTTTGCTCCTCAGCACTGGGGAGAATGGCATTGTCACGGCGTCGCCACGGCGAGGCCGCAGTCCAGAGGGCGGCGCCGGCGGCATGGTGCCAGAGGTCACGCCCAGACGTCCTGAGACGCCATCGAAAGCGTCCACAGACGACGAACCCTCCGCCGGTCCCACGCCGGGGCGCTCGTCCAGCAAGGCCAAACAGACGATAGACGTGAGGGTGGAACTGGAGAAGAGACAAGGGGGCAAACCTCTGCTGAATCTGGTGGTCATAGGTACGTTTACTGTCAACGGTAGATTTACATTTGAGTTGATTATGTTTTTATCACTTTAATATTATTAAAATTGGTGCGGTTATTAATGAGTAAATGATCAACTTAGTACCTACCTGTGTACTCTATGGTCGTGTGAACACTGTTTAACCCTTAAACACAGACTGTATCCTCTGCATTCTTGCTAGCATGCTTTGGAGTACGGTAATTAACGTCAGAAAACATCAAACGGTTCCTGAAAGCTGAGAGGTTTCACACAGTTCCTCTACCTGGTGTGAAGAAGGAGCTAGGAGGAGGAGGATACGTTCATAGCACGAATACTTACATAGTTATGGTACTCCAAAGTATGAGAGGTTAACAGACTGTTACATCTGCATTATTCGCTACCGTCTGTTAGTACGTGCACGATGTACACACTCTTTAACCTGGTTAGTACGAAGGGAAGAAGATCCCATCCATCA
>CAAKHB010005923.1:0-21057 GCA_901007665.1 Aeoliscus strigatus | reverse complement strand
CCCCCTCTCCCGCACACACACACACACACACACACACACACACACGCACACACACACACACACACACACACACACACCACACACACACACCAGCGCGCGTGCACACTCCAGCAGCATAATGACCCATCTGAGGCTGAGAACCAGCGCCACCTATCGGTCACTTCTCCAGAGCATGACCAGGTGTGTGTGGGGGGAGGAAATAAACAAATAACAAATAGCAAAAATTGAAATAAAGTTTAAATACAAAAAACGCGACCTGTGACTAGAATGAATGAATGAATGATTCTATAATGAACTATATAAATACAACTATAAATGACAAAACGTGAATAAATGAAATGAAAAGTGAATAAATAATACAAATGTATTAACTAAATATTAAATATATGATATATAAATAATGGTTAAAAAATGTAATTAATGAATAATTAACAGAGATGCTGCCTACTCACCTTCACATTTGTAGACACATCCTATGTCTAGTAACTTTTTTTGTTTGTTTGTGTCAACTACACACAGGTCTACTGACTTGTTAGATACCTGCTGTACACACACACAGTGTGTGAGTGCCAGATGAACCGAAACGGTGCAGAGACGTGTAGTTTCTGTGCGTCGGTCCATTGGTTATGCATGTGATTCATCTAATTCATTAGCGGAGACACCACTGCATTGCACCACAGCAGCAAAGTGAAACGACACAAACATCACAAAGTCGACACGCCCCCAAACACCCTGTAAGAACATCATCATCATAGACCCACAGCCTACAGTGATATATGTTCATCTTCTCTTACGCCAGTTTCTTGTCATTTAGGTGCATTTAGAGTTGATTTATGATGCTGAGTGCTTTGTGATGCCAGTTTTACCCTTAACACCAACGGTATCACCGGTGCTACATTCACGCTAGCATACTCTGGAGTACCATAATTACACAATTAGCTGTGCTATTAGAAAACAGCTCCCCTACCTGGTGTGAAGAAGGAGAAAACGTCCATCAGTTCCTGAAAGTTGACAGCAGCCATGTTGCTGTCACTACGGTAATCCCATTCCCTGTGACTGTGTTCTCCTTCTCCTACCTCCTTCTTCACACCAACTAGTAGAACATTATCATTCTTCCGTGAACAAAACGTCATGTTGAACTTCATGTTAGCTTCAGCTAACTGTTGCATTCAGAATACTTGTTGCACCTGTTGCACTTCCTGTCTCAATATTAGCTCTGTAAGCGGTCCACTTATGGGTACTGTACTTTTTTTAGCACTTATCATTCCAGGTAGGGGAAGCAAGTGCAACCTCAGCTTTCAGGAACCATTCCTCGTTTTCTGAATAGTTGTGTAATCATGGTACACCAAAGTATGCCAGCAAGACTTTAGCGGTGTCAGCGGCTTAAACAAGCACGTGTTCATGAGCAGACGTCAGTAGAAATCACTTTGTTTATTTCGTGTGTTAATAATTTAAGAGAGATAAAAAGTGGGTTGCGGTCGGCTCCGACCTCACATGTGATCTGGTGATCTACATCCCACATCAACGACAGATCACCGTCCGTCCGTCCACAGGGAGGGAGGTCAACCTGAGGCAAGGACAGTTCAGTAAGTAAGAGGCAGCTCACAGCCCGTCTCCACGGAGACGGCGGCCGGAGCTTATTGCACTATCAGCACGAACTAAGGCACGCTAGGTGGAGAGGTCATTCCCCTTTGGCTGCAAGGATCAGGCAGCAGCGCTCCGACACTACTGACGCTCTGGATGTCTGAGTCTGGAGGTTCATCTGGTGAGTGGAGGTCAGGAGGCGATGAGCTACGGCGCTGCAGCTTCCTCCTGTTTGTCGTTGTAGACTCTCAGAATGGCCTCACACACAAACTGGAACTGACACTGGAACACACACACACACACACACACACATCATGGAAAAGTTGTTGACTGATGATGATTAAAAAAAAAAAAGTCCTGTGCTGTTACTTGTTTTTCAGTAAATCCATTGTGCTGCTGTAAACACTGGACCAAATGTTTATTAATCTGCAGCTAAAAATAATCTCCAAGCAAGAGCACAATGTAATCCAGTTTGAATGTTACTTGATAAAGATTCACAGCGTTTAAACAAAAACTAAAAACATGACAACAACAAAACAAAATCTGAGAAACTCTCTCTCTGAAGAGACTAACAGTCTGAATTTGTGTTTTTTAATCTTTGATCCTCGACCGCATCACTGCCGATACATTCACTCTAGCATACTGTGGAGAACCGTAACCGTAACTATTGGCGCCATCAGAAAATGCAGAAAAACGATTCCTGAAAGTTAACCACAGCCAAGTTGCTGCTGTCATTACGGTAATCTCATTCTCTCCGTTTCCAGAAGCCGGCGAATCATTACCGTAATGACAGTGACATGTCTATGAAGTCAAACTTCTCTCCTTCCAGGAACCGATGGATGCTTTCTTCACACCAGGCAGAGGAACCCAGTGACACTTCTCAGCTTTCAGGAGCCGTTTTATGATTGCCCAGATAGTTGTGTAATTACGGTAGTCCCATGTATGCTAGCATGAAGGTGTTGAAGGCAGAGCTGCTTCACTGTGTCTGTACCGGCGTCTGAACCATCATGGCTCGCTGGTCTCTCAGAGTTCTGACGATGTCCAGTGGGAACACGGGCAGACGCCGATCCAACAGGGTCAGAGCCGTTTCCATGGTGATCAGAACACCTGTGCGCCCGATGCCAGCGCTGAGAGAGAGAGACACAGCGTTCACTGTACAGCCCAGTGTGTGTGTGTGTGTGTGTGTGTGTGTGTTACCTGCAGTGGACCATCAGTGGCTCTTCACCTCTCCTCCTCTCCCTCACCGAGCTGATGAACAGCAGGAAGTCAGAGGGGTCGTCAGGGACACCGTGGTCCGGCCAGGCAACGTACTGCAGGTGTGTGACTGCACGCTCCTCACCCTGCTGAACACACACACACACACACACACACACAGCCACAATTTTATTTCAAAATAGAAAAGCGGCTCATTTCACCCAATATGATCGTCTCCATTCATTGATCTCCTCTAATTAATCTATTGAGGATCAAAGATGACTTTGTCTCTAAGAGTCAAATAGTTATTTAAAAAATCATTAGACACCTTGGTACACTAATCATGACCTCTGACCTCTAGTTTTTCTTTTTGTTCTTCATTTTCTTTTGTATTTCAATAGTAAAACTCCAGGTGGGCTCCAACCCCCAACATTTGTGTTAACAGACAGACCCACTAACCACTGGCCCACAGAGACAGTCCACTGCTGCTACTGTGGAGTTCTAGACACAGATGCTGAAAATGAGGAAGGATCCAGATGGTTCCAGAACACCACCAACATTTACTCATCTGGTCCTGGTCCATTAGCAGCAGTTACTAACATTTCCTTCAAATCTCTTCAGAACGTTTGGAGTTATTTTTCTGACAGACGGAACAAAAACGTCCTTGGCGGCAGGAACATCACACATGCAATTTTTGTTAAGTAAATCACCTGTGTGAGACTTCGAGATAAAACCCAGTGACATTATTCATCTGAGTGAAATGTGAGCGGTGGGTGACACTGGGATTAGGACGTGGTGAGATGAAAACAAGCAGGATGGGGAGGAGGCAGTGGAACACGCTGGGGGAAAAAAAAAAGAATGGCTGACTCCAGAGTTTCTATCGGGCATGTGGCCTGGGACTTCACGCAGGGATTAACGGGCTCCGCCGGAGGAGCAGATGGGCCGGCGCAGCAGTGTGTGTGTGTGTGTGTGTGTGTGTTTGCATGCGTGTGTGTTCATACTTCATGGCTCTTGAGCATCATCTCTTTATTTACCTGTTCGCGAATGTGACAAACAGCTCCATGAGGTTTTCATCACCGCGGCACATGAACGTGGACACACACACAACCCACAATGTTTGTTCATATGCGCAAAAGTGCTTGCCCACACACACACACACACACACACACACTAACCAGCCCACACGGAAGTGACAGTGTGCTGGCGTTTGCTTTGCCAGGAGCGTTGGTTTCCTGCGGTGACCTCTGTTACGTGACATACGGCACAGACGCAGCACATGTCACTACAAACATATAAACAGTGTGTGTGTGTGTGTGTGTGTGTTACACTCGGCGTTCATACAGGTATGACAGCAGGCGATTCAGGACCAGATGTAGGATTTAGCGGCACCTGGTGGGGAGGTGGAGCACCAGAGGGCTTCGGGTGCTACAAACATACACTTACGTTCAGGATGCAGTCAGACGTCGGCCCGGTACACACACAGTACACAGTCGACAGTCTTTGACAGTCTGAACAACACTAGTCAGACCCAGGCCTCTGACACACGTAGTCAGGTGGTAGTGAGGTTGTAGTAAAGTTGTAGTGAGGTTGTAGTCAGGTTTTACTGAGGTTATAGACAGATTTTAGTCAGCTTGTAGTGAGATTGTGAGGTACTAGTGAGGTTGGGGTGAGGTTGTAGTCAGATTGTGAGGTTGTAATAAGGCTGTAGTCAGGTAGTAGTCAGATTGTAAGGTTGTAGTGAGGTTGTAATAAGGCTGTAGTCAGGTTGTGGTCAGGTGGCTGTGAGGTTCCTGCGGTACCTGCGTGTGTGTCAGAGTGAACTGCCGTGTCACGTAGGCCAGGTTACACTCCTCCGAGTGACACTTCACCCTCAGTGGCCCGTACTCCTTCACCTCCGGCGGGTGCGGCCAGTACTGGTGGCACTTTGCCTGCAAGCAGAACACATCAATCACTCCGTCAGTCGCTGCCAGTCACAGCTGGTGTACGACAGCGTGGTGTGTTACAGCCGCCAACATCAACTCATCAGGATTTCAAGTGACATGTGTGTGTCTTAAGTACGGAGAAAGTCGAGGCACTTGATGGATATAAGGGAAACAATCAGCTGATGAGAGCATCTGGTTACCAGGCAACAGGCAGGCTGAGGGCGTCATTCAGATCGACCTTGAGCGCTGATGTGAATCTCTTTATTATTTGTCTCGCTGGCGTTCACACTTCACCTGCAGCTGTCGGCGACGCTGTGAGACACTCGCTTGTCAACAGATTCTTTTATGTGTTAATCAGACTCAGAGATGCTCTGCGCAGATAATACACACACAGATAATTCATTCATCTCTGTGAGAAATACACAAACTGTCATTTCTGCATTTGTATGAAGGGCCCCACACTAATATTATTATCCTTTATGATTTCTCTGTGTGTGTATTTTTTGTTTTTATTTCATTGTTGATCTTATTTTTTATTCAAATTTCATTCCTTATCTCATTTTTTTATTTCATGTATTAATATTAATTTTATTTTATGGAATAGTTTCCTACCCGTCCTCTCTCTGTCAGTGTCGTCAGCATGATGATGGTGTGGGACTGCTGCTCCCAGACAGTCTGCCAGAAGTGAGCGCAGGTCTGTGGCAACGGACCCTGAGCTGCAACGTACCGTAAACACACACCGGACTCTGGGGGCGCCACCTGACACACACACACATACACAGTTTACGTGTGTGTCAGACACACAGCTGTGTCAGACATGGACAGGACGTCCTCATCGTTCGTCCTCACCGTGACGTGGCTGGCGTTGACGTAGTCCTCGCGGCTCTGGAGTACGACTCTGGTGGCGTCATCTGAAAGCAGAACGGGACAGGTGTGTTTGAGTGTGTGTATGTGTGTGTGTGAGAGCTTGTCGTTGCACCTCAGGTCCTTTTGTCAGGCAGATCAAGGTCAGAAGAGGTGGAAGAGAGAAGATGAAGAAGTGGAGAAAGTAGAAAGATGGAGGCTACGTCACAGAGCGACAGACAACTGCTACTGGACGGCGCTACGACCAATCAGAGGAGAGACGATGGAACGGAAAAGACCGTCCAACTCGTTTCCGATTCATACTCTTCATCAGCACACTGCCATGACCCAAAATCTGACCAAGAATACTATTGGTCTTATTGGTCCAAACTGTTTTTTGTTCATCTTAATTATCTAATTCATGTGCAGACAAACCTGCAGAGACGGTCCAACATCTGCTGGAGGTTTGTCCAGGTCAGCGCAGCAGCAGGAAGTTGAAGAACCAAGAGAAGAAAAGAAGAAGAAGAAGAAGAAGAAGAAGAAGAAGAAGAAGAAGAAGAAGAAGAAGAAGAAGAAAAGAGCTGCACTCACAAGGTAAAACGTCTTTGTATCGGTTCTTGTCCATGTTCTCAGGGAGCCGAGCGCAGCTGAGCGACATTCCGGGCTTCCTCCTGTATAAATTCTAGAAATGACAAGAATTCAAACAGACACACACCAGCAAACACACACTGGAACACACACAGTGAACACACACAGTGAAGGCCGACATCTTTGTTAGCATTCCCAGAGCAGATTAAGGTCAACATCTGTCTGAAAAGGCTTATTATGAAACACACACACACACACACGTGAGCGTCACAATGTCAATCCTGCCTCACATGAGGACACACACACTCTTTAAAAAGTGTCTGTCTCCATCAGACCATAATACCTCAAAGTGGAAACAGAACGTGCCCGACTGAATCCCTCTCTCCAGCTGCCTCATCGACTCCTCCAAGGTCGTGACCCGCTCCGACCGACCAGGTGACTGCGGCTTGTCGCCCTGTGATTGGCTGGTGAGCGTGAGGGTGGGGGGCAGCTGCAGGGGGGCTCCAGCTCCGGCTCGGCCAGGACCTGCTTGAACAGAAAGACGAGGTCAGGGACGGCGGAGAGGCCGGCGGAGAGGCCGGCGGTGGGGCCGCTGTCCGCTCCCCCCCTCCGTCACCTTTCCGTTTGATGAGCAGCGCCAGCTCTCTGGAGTGCGACTCTCTGCTGGCGCGGATGAACATGACCACCTGGTCGTGGGTGTGCTCGGAGATGTCGCGGCCGTTGATGAGCACCACCAGGTCTCCCTCCAGGAGTTTGGGTTCACAGCGACCCGCCTGCAAACAGGTAGGAGTCCTCTAGACCAGGGACATCTATACTACATTTATTATTATTATCATCATATATCCTTATTATTTATATTCCCAAATTATGTGTGTGTGTGTGTATACAGGTACATAAATCCAAAGGTTTATTTCTTTCAGTAAATCAGTTGTGAAACATCTTCATATATATAGATTCATCGTTTCCATGGTTATAACTTACAGATGATTTATCATCAGACTGAAAATAAATCTGCGTCTGTGTCATCAATCTACAGTTGAAGACTTCTCGGGTCCGTTTACTGGATGGGTGACGTTGTCATTTATTGACGTGTAGCAGTCATGACATGAACCGCTGTCCGCTCGGCTCCGCCCCCATTCTGACTGACGTCGGGCCTGTCAGTCACACCTTGGCCTGAAGCATCTGAACACTGGATCACCGTAGGAAAGCGCTGACAGAGCTGATGGATCCCATCACCTGAACCCGTCTGTCTGTGTGTGATGCTCTCGGTTCATCACACACACACACACACACACACTCTCACTCTCACACTCTCACTCTCACTCTCACTCTCACTCTCACTCTCACTCTCACTCTCACTCTCACTCTCACTCTCACTCTCACTCTCACTCTCTCTCTCACTCTCACTCTCACTCTCTCTCTCTCTCTCTCTCTCTCTCTCTCTCTCTCTCTCTCTCTCTCTCTCTCTCTCTCTCTCTCTCTCTCTCTCTCTCTCTCTCTCTCTCTCTCTCTCACTCTCTCTCTCACTCTCTCTCTCTCTCTCTCTGGGTCAACCTAACGACACCAACAAAACCAGAGAGGGTTGTTACCGGCGAGTCAGGTTTGACGTGGGACACGGCCAGAGGCATCTTCTGATCCACCCCGCCCTGAGGAAGGGCGAGGAACATCACCATGACGACGCGTCCAAACACACCTTTGACCTGCGCCGTGCCGAGAAGACACGGAGACAAACTCACTTTGACGTTGAAGCCGAACTTGCCGTCGGGATTAGGAGCGATGCGGATGAGCAGCAGGTCGCCGTCGCCAAGGCAACCCTGCACAGACAAGCACACAAGAGGTGGTGATGACGGCGTGTCGCTTCTCGTCGCTGAGTGGTGTTGGTGACGACTGACCTTGTTGGGGAAGAGAGAGTTGTTGTTGTTGTTGCTGCCGCCGCCGTCGTCTTCTCCAATACTGTCGTCTGCCTGCAGGAGAACATCATCTGGACCTTGGCTGGACCCAGAGAGGCTGAGGGAGACCAGAGGGAGAAGACCAACCAGAATGCAAAAATAAAATAAAATTTAATAAAATATAGAATGAACTTGTAAGTAAAATAAAAATGAACTATTATTATTATCACTATTACAAAAATGTAAAAAAAGAAAATTAATTGAAATAAATAAAAATAAATAAATACTGAATTGCAATGAAATTACAATTAAAACTGGAATAAAAATTAAATTGAAAATTAAATTGCTATTATAATTAACTAAAACAATTTCAAATAAAATTAATAAATGTGTTGCGGAAAGACAACTGGAGTAAAGTAACATAAAAGTAAAACGATCTATTACTTTACAAGGCAGAGGAAAATATTACTTGATAATATAAACTAACACTAAAACAAGTAGATCTGATGATATGAAAAAGAATCCTTCACTGAAATAAAATGATGTTTAGCATGAAGTGTCATTGTGTTCTGTTTGTTTTAATAACACCCCCCCCCCCCCCCCCCAAACACACACACACACGTTTCTTGAGTAAATTCACTACAAATAAAAGCGTGACGGCGTCAGATGGAACAACCTGACACACACGAGGCGTTCCGGTACAGAAAGGAGTCGTCACACACACAAACACACACACACACACACACACACACACACACTGACCGCGGAGCCGTTTCCCCCTCGCTGTCCCTGCTGCTGACCGACGCCCTGTAGGTGTAGAAGACGTCCTCCCCCTCCGACACGTCTTTCAGCTCGTTGGTCAGCTCCATGGACGATGGCCGGGGTTTGCGAATGCCGTGACGAACCCGAGGACTCCGCCTGCCAAGACAAACAACAGTTTGTACAGAGCTACTGGCGCCATCTTGGATACTGAACTCTGGGTCGTTGAGGTCAAACCGAGTTACAGGTCGGATATCCGACATAGGAGGGGCGTTCCGGTTGCAACTTCCTGTCCACATCTTTGAGAGTGCCCCTTAACACCAAACTTTGTACGAGTACCGTAATTACACCACAATTTGCGAACATTTCCAATTGTTCCTGAAATGAGGAAGCCGGAGTACCTGGAGAGAACCCACACTGATGTGGGGAGGAATCCAACCAGGGACCGGGGACAGTGCTAACCACTGCACTACCGCGTCGCCCCGAAAAATTGACAATAAATTTGTCATTTTTTGAGAATTTTCCAATTACATTTTTGATATTTGGGGTGAGCGGGGGCATTCCGGTTGCAACGTCCTGTCTGCAGCTCGGAAAACAACTCAAACAAACTATAAGACGAGGAATGGACCTCAGAGGGGTTCTAAGTTCGGTAAGTCCTCGTACCAGTTGGGGGTGCTTGGGGGCGATCTGGAGGGCAGACTCTTTGTCTCCAGATACTCGGAGGAGATGGACCTCTGCAGCACTGGGTTCCACACCATCCCACCCACCACGCGCTGGCACACCGGGCCGCTGCGGACAACGGAAAGACAGAGGTTTAACCTGGACAAGTTCACGGCGGCGGCTCCGGGACCACGTGCACACGCACCCATCGGCTTTGTTGTTTCCCAGGCGCAGGTGCTGCGTTATCAGCCTCCGGTAGGACAGAACCGCCTTGCTGCCGCTGGCATGTTTGGGGCTCCGAGCGCTGCGGCTGGAGCTGAAGAAGGAGTGATGGTCCACACAGGAGCGCCACAGGTTCTTGCAGGTCTTGGGACAGGGTAGAACCAGAGACACCACGCAGTCCTGGGTCTCCCCCTGAAGCACACGGCAGAGCTCCCTCACAGCTGCTGCTCAAACATAAACTAAACTTTTCACGTCATTGCAGCTGTCAAAGAAAATGGCTGGAATTTGATATATAATATATGTAAAACACTAAGAAAAGATGACGCTACCATTTAATGTTTGACAGCGTATGTCAATAAATCTGAATATGAATTCATATCACATTCATATTTTATATAAAACATTATTCTATGTAAATAACAATTAAATACAATATGAAAACATATGTTATTATATAAATATTAATATTTCTCATAATTTTATATAAAACATACCACTGATAGTTCAAAATATAATATTTATGTGAATAATTAAATATATAATTGTATATAAACAAATGATTAAATTCCACATTAATATTTTAACATAGAATATTTTTCTGTGTACTGTAAATACCAAAATACCACATTCATGTTTTTTCCATGAAATATGTGTCCCTTTATATACATACTTTATTTCAGCTATTATCTTAAATAACAATTTCCGAGAACAGAGTGAATCCTTCCAAAACTCACATGTTTCCGTTTGAGGTGGATGAGAAAACGTTTCCTCTTGAAGGAAATCTTGATGATGTTTCCCCTGTGTGCAACAGAAAACTCATTAGAACACATGCAAACATAGACAAAACTGTTTTGTGAGAGTCTCACTCACACACACTCACTCACTCACTCACTCACCAGGGGAAGAAACTGGAGCAAATCATATTACAGAATATTGCAACACCACTCGAAGCCAAACCCACCATCAGAGAGGCGTTGGTGTCCTGAGAGAGAGAGAGAGAGAGATCAGAGCAGCGATTGACAACAGTGACGTGCAGTGAAGACTCTGACTGAGGCAAACAAACAAACAAACAAACCACAGCAGCATGCAGCTCCACTCCGTACAGCTCCAGCGTGCGAGCTGTGTTGAGGAAACACAACTCGGCTTCACTCTGCTTCAGGCCCCTAGAAAACACACACACACACACACACACACACACAATGCTGGAGAGTCACGTCCAACAATCAACAACAACACAACCAGACTTCATGACGGTCGTTTCTTACTTGTGCTGCGGATGCAGGTCCTCCACCTTGGACAGGAAGTCCTCATCCTGCTCAGGGATGAAGTGGCACTTGGACAGGTACCCGGGGGGGCGGGGCCAACCGTGATCCCCCAGCTCTGCTGCAGGTGACAGACAGAGGAGAGACGGAGACGGGTTACCATGGCGACGTATTCCAGCCCACACTGGAGGCAACTTGAGCAGAGACTCTTTAAGAGAGCGACCTCACCGGGAATTATGACACACACACGCACACGCGATCTGAATCACGTGAGGGGCCATGTGGACTTACACTGCACCGCGTAGGAAGCCAAAACCACAGCTGGACTCAGTGGACACTGCAACCTGCAATCACACCGGAGCTGCTGTGAACAAACGCGGGCCGACGTGGGAGGTGGGGTTCGGGCTCGTACGCTCACTCACCGTCCGTCTCGAATGTCGCTGCGGATCTGGAGGAAGTACAGGTGCCTGCAGGGGGGGAGACAGGAACAAGTTTACAACACCTGACCTTCAGGGCAGGGATCACCAGCCACACCACGATACGACATCGTCACGGTAGCACACCCTATGGTGTTGTAATATTAGTCAGCATTTTAAAAAAAATACATTTTCAAAATAAATGTTCCTGAAAAAACAAATATGAATGCAAAATCTTAATAGTTGACCCAAAAATAAACTTGTGGGCAAGTAGACTGTATATGGGCAAATTGAAACAATGTGCACAAAAAGACAACAGCTTCAAAAATAATGCACTGCATTTCCATCAAATTCAAACAAACGTAATTGATGTTATCAAATCAAACGGTATTATATATTTGTATATACATAATAATAATAATTATCATTTATAATATTCTTATAAAATGGTTCGCAGTGGTCAGCACTGTCACCAACTACAGAATGTCTGCAAACAGAGAAGTGCATCCACTCACCTCGTCTGCTCATGTTGCAGAGAGTTGGGATCAGAGATGAAGAAGCGCACTCTGAAGTGGAGATAAAACGGAGCTGCGAGACCTGCACACAAACACCGCCACGTCAGCAACGGCCAGCGGAGCAGGACGCCGGCGGCACTTCCAGACAGCTCACAGCTCCAGGTGCCGGATAAAGGCAGCGGTGATCAGCCGGTGTCACAGGGTCAAGGAGGTCACACAGGTCCTCAGCCGACTTCGGTCTGTGTCTAGTCGTAGCGAAATGTGTTTTTAAAACTGTTTCTGACAAGAGGAGGAGTCACTGAGTTATCTGGAGCTACAAGTCAGAAGCAGGGATGTCGTGATGTCAGAAAATAATGCCGATTACACGGGTTTCGCAATTGTTACAAAAATCGAATAAACGCTTCCGAAGAAGAAAGGACGTTAGGAGAGAGGCTAGCAGACACGTTAGCAGAGACGCTAGCAGACTCGTAAGCAAAGATGCTAGCAGACGCATGAGCAGAGACACTAGCACACACGTCCACAGCTAGCAGACACATTAGCATCGAAGCTAGCAGAGAGGCTAGCAAAGGTCCCTGCAGCAGCTGCAGGTCACATGTCCGTCGTTAGTGACAACACGCTGGTCTTTTTTTATGTAACTGAAGCTGAACTGTTCTGTAACGACTGGATGAGTTTATGTGGAGACAAAACTCTGGAAACTCAGATGTCTATGATGTTTCCAGGAAGTGATCCACTCTCCGTTTGATGAGTCCTCACAAACACACACACTCACAATATTTCCGCATCCCTGACAAAACGAAAGATATGGCGATTTCTAAAATTCGTCAGACTAATTTGTCCACCGTGACTTTTATAATGGCGATGAATTGTAAACGTGACGTCCCTAGTCAGTAGTACCTTTGATCTGCTTCTTCAAGGGTTTTTCAGGCTCCAACCACCTCTGAGTGAGAGACAAAGACGAGAGAGAAAGAGAGAGAGAGCGTCGTCAGTACGTGTGGCAGCTAGACGGCGCTAGAGGAGAAAAAGCCTTTACGTCAGTGCAGCCTGGATCTAGCTACCAACAGGTTACAGCCTTGACGTGCAGCGGAGGAACTCACCGGAGAGTGTGTGTTGGCTGCGACGGAGGGGACGGCTGAGCTGGACTCTCTGATCTGCAGGCTGAAGAGCTGCCGCTCCTGCAGGCCCACGTGGTCGCACACGAGGTCCAAAAGAACCGCACCTTCATCCTGCTTCTGAAAGATGCAAACGACAAGAATTTGGAAAGTTTATGGTGGAAAAGAAAAGAAAATGCTATATTCAGGTGTGAAAATATGTATTCATAGGACTTTTATCTGATTTATTCCAGATTCCTACTGAAAACCTTCTAGACAGAGCAACCCAGAAATGTTTCTATCATGAGTGTGTGTGTGCGCGTGTGTGTGTGTGTGTGTGATGTGTGTGCTAATGAGGTAAAACAGCTCCAGGGTGTGACGAGTGCTGTGCGCTGCAGAAAGTGAACTTGTGTTTCAAGTTCAGTGAGGAACAAGAGCTGCAGATCAATTGGATTCTCTCTCACACACAAACGCACACGCACACACACACACACACATACACACACTGGTCTAATGATAGTCACTAAAAGAAATGGACAAAAAATATATACTGTGTGTGTGTGAGAGAGAGAGAGACAGGCGCACGTTGACTCTGAAGGTCTCGATGGTGCCATCCAGCAGTTGAACCAGGCAGACCAAGTCCGCTTTTGGCATGTCTGTTACCACGGTAACTCTGCCTCCTTCTCAAGACAAACACCCAGCAGCCCTCAGCTCATCTCTGGGATGGGACCTGGACACACAAACAAAACACACACACACACACACACACACAGGCACACACACAACCCAGAAAAAAACAGTGTCAGATGTTTCCAGGCTGTTGTCACTGAGAGCGCCTCCCTCAGGACGACATTGTGTGGTGAGTAATACACTGTATGTGCTGGATGGAGCATCAGACCACAGTGAGTAATGCACTATGAATGCAAAGGAGTGACTGTGTGTGTGTGTGTGTGTGTGTGTGTGTGTCATAATTTAGGCCTGGGTCTGAACATGTCGCTTCCCTCTCTCCGTGTACATCTCCACCTTTTTGCAGGCAGCTGAATGATAAGAATGTTAAACATTTTCCAACATAGACACGCCCATTGACAGCTATAGAGACAGACACACACATACATACACAAGCATGCACAAACCCGATAGGTGACCTCTGCTTTCAGAATATGTGCGTGTCGGTGTGTGTGCACATAAGTCTGGGTAAGTTTATGCACGTACATGTGTCCTGTTCCGGTGTGCAGGTGAACGATTAACGGATCCCAGTCTGCCTCTGTCGCAGCGTCTGAAAGGACACACAGCTTTTGAGTTAATGTTTGAGCACAGCGACACGCTGGGAATTTATTACAACAGAGCTGCAGCGGGAGCAGGAGCAGATGGAGTGCTGTCCTGTTTACGAGCGATTCATTCACAAGAACAGAAGATCTTTTCAGGGTGAATGAACAGTACCGAATCACTCACTGAAAAGATTTCTTTGATCAGATCAGATGAGTGCGCAGGTGATTCAGTAAACCTAAAAGATCTGTTTTGCCCATCACTGTTCAAATTTGATTATTTGAATGACTGAACTGAACAATTCGGTGAATGGATCCTTTGAACAGCTCTTTTTACTGAATGAATTCTAATGATTCAGTACACCTAAAGTAACTGTTTCCCCATCACTACTTATCTTAGATTAGATTATACTTTATTAATCCCACAAAGGGGAACCTGCCACAACAAGTAAACAACTATGTAAATACACAGAATACATACAACAAATAAAACACAAACTAAGATGAAAACAAGTAAAAGGATGAGCAAGTGAATGCTTAAGGGACCTGGGGAATGGAGAATATAAAGACGCCTGTGCAAAATAACTTAATAATAACGTTCATGACTGTTTTCCATAAGTACTGACAGGTCTGCAAGTGAACGCAACATCGTCCAGCGGATGAATCATGGAACTATTTTCTGCGTGGATTGACACACAGGTGTGAACGCTGATTCCATCACACGCAAAAGTTCATTTTCACCCATGATATAACGGGGTTTGGTTCCAAACACACTTTAAAAACACTAACAACCGACCACACAAGGTTTAGCTTGTGATTTCCAGGCCAGGATTTGAAGTTTTCCCGCTCTGCTGGGACCTGGCTGCACTTTGAGCCAGAACAAGGAACCTGTTGACAACCTGAGGGTTTCTGCTGCTACACCCAGCTCAATGACGGTCACGGTCCAGGCCAAGGAGAAGAAAACAAAAGTTTTACGGACATAGAGAGTAGCTCGTACCTCAGTCGTCCCGCTCCGGGGACCGGGCGTTTGCCGCGGGGCAGGCCGGGGCGAGGAGCTCGGAACGGGGCCTGGAGCCGCGGAGCGGAGGAGCCAGGTACGGTAGGTAAACATCCGGGGCACTTCTCCTCCCTCCCTCCCGTCCCTCCGTCCCGCCCGCTCGCTCGCTCGCTCGCTGCTCCGCGCGGTCCCGCTCCGCCTCTTCGCCGAGCGCGCTCCCTGGGAACCTGAGCGCGCGGGAGCGCGCACGTACAGCGAGGGAAGTTCGTGTGTGTTGTCGGAGTGACTTTTGAATTACATAAAATAAATGACGCAGTCTTGTTGTTGTTCATTTCCTGTGTCGTTTTGAATATATTTAGGTTTTAGTTGAATTTCTTTTGTCTGAAGTATTTTATAGAGTAGAACACACCTTTGTTGTCATTTCTACATCAGTTTTGGAGACACACGATAGAAATATGATATAAAATGTAAAAAATATACGGGAATATAGACGGGAGAATAGAATAGAATATATAGACGGGAAGTGCATTACAAAATTTCAACGTGTGAAACACGTATACAAAGTTCACAAATTGACGTCAGAATCAGAATAAGCCTGATTCGCCAAGAATGAAGACTCATACACTCATACAATTTTTTTTTCTCTGGCAGTTGTTGTCTCTCCAGCAACAGTTAAATAAAAGAAGTATGAAGTAAAGAACAGAAATGCACTGTATCATGAAATGTATCAGCAGCGATACGTCGGTGTTAAAGGGTTGGAGAGTGAACTTGAATGTATTTACATCTAAAGAGACGTTAGGAAAAAAACGAGAGGCAGTGTCTGCTTGTCTGCTGTGACACAAAATAACAATAAAAAAATTATAGTATCAGAATCAGAATAACGCTAATGACAAATAATGATAACGATAAAGAAATTACAGTGGAAAATAAAATCATTGAGCAGTGACATTGACCCAGATGTGTGTACGTCTCTCCTCAGGTATTCACTGACCTCACTCATGTGTTTCCTCAGGTTTACTGTCACCATCTACAGGACAGATGAGAAACTACTGAATTCACTTCAACACAAGGTCCCTGTTGAAATCTACTGCATATATATTATGTGATGAACTTGAAATGATCCTAAATGACCAGGAGATAAACAAGAAAAATCCTTAATATTGATTAAATAGGTTAAAATGAGACATTAGAGTCACGTTATTGTCATGGCACAGGTTCAGCTAATGCTGTTTGCATTTATTGAGAAGTGTGCAGCATTGTGTTTACATGATAATTGTACAGATGTTCAGAATTAACAGGCTGGTTGTATATGTACAGAATAAACAAGTATAATATACTGTAAAGATAAAAGTAAACGATAAACAGTGAATGCTGGTGTTAATGGGGCCATTTGGAACTGAGGTCAGAGGTCATCTTAGGTGTTGTGTTGACATTTAATTCAGCTTTCAGTGTCGTTGAACTGTCCTGTCCTGAGTTCTGATGAGGCTGCTGACCCAGTTCAAACCAGACGCGACCACTTCTCAGTGACATCAGGGCGACAGGTTTCAGGGTCTGCCGCTTGGTCGAAACTAGCAGAGACCGGCTGACGTTTGGGGGATGGAGGGGGAGGGGGTGTTTCTCTCACCCCTCCACTGTAACGGAGGGGTGAGGCTACCCAGGGATCATCTTTCTCCAGCAGCGACCAAGACACCGTGTACCAACTCTTTCCTGAACAGATTTCATATTTAGCCCCCGGGGACAGACGGAGGGACACCTGACATTATCTTCAGCCTCGACCACCACGTGTCTCAATGAATCTGACGGTGTTGTATCAGGGTCTTTGGTGCTCATTTCAAGTTCCAGACAACACTTCCTGTTAAACTGTTTTAATCACACGTCTCCTTCATGCTGATTGTTTTTGATAATGCAGAGACAAATCTCTTTGGAATAAAACTTTGTGTACCAGATACGATGGTCTTGGATGCTGTAACCCACCGGTCCCTTTGACTTACTATAAACTGGGCCAAGTGAATCCCCTTTCTATTTCCATTTATTATATAATCCTTCTGCTGATAGAATTGTTATTATATAATTCAGGCCCCTGCGGGGTGACTTGGATGTGATAATGTTCGGTAGAATGTCAAAGGGAAAGGGGCGTGGTGAAGGACAGAGGGTGGTGAAGGACGTACACACATTGTGACTGTGGACGACGTAAATCAAACTGAGTCAACAAACTGCGGTTTGCTCGTAAATTACCAGCAGGGAAGTGATGGCGCGCCTGTGGTTTTCTGAGGTGTGCGGCGGTCACAGGAGATCTACAGAGTTGTCAAACGCTGTCATACATCGACACACACCCTATAGACCGCATGACCTATTAACTAAATTTAGGCTCAAAAGCAAATGCGGCGTCGTAAAGCTTGTGTCATTCAACAGTGACCTTCCATTCTCCGTGCCGGGTCAGAGTTTAAGTATAAATACTGCAACAGTTTCATTTATATTCATCTACCTGACTCAAGCTGTACTTTTACGTCTTTACTAAAAAGACGATGAAATGATGTTGTACACTTATTTATGACATTGTAAGTACGCACTCACCTGTATAATTTGCTCCTACTGTGTCTCTGTGTGTACATATTTTACAAATTTAACACTATAGGTTAACCCACAGCCTGTGTGTATACTGGATACATTTTTTTAAATTTATATTTTACCTTATTTAGGCATGCACACATAAATGTTATTCATACTTTTATTTCATACGTTTATATATTTTATCTCAGTACACACTCATAAACACACACACACATATATATAAATACACACACACACACACACACACACACGTTATTTATACTTATATTTACGGGTTGTTGTTTTTTTCAGACATTAATTCACACTCAACATGCCCCACTCATGTTGACACCTTATACTGGACTTACTGGTAGAGGCCTGCTGGTATGTGACCCCTCTTTAACTGGTATGTGTGACTGCAATAAACAAGTTGACGGAAAGAAGAAAAGGAAAATAGGAAGAAAATCTGAATCATTAACTGCAAATAAAAATGGTCTTTTTTCTAATTGACTGGATGAGTTTGAACAAGGGGCGTTTTCTGATGCCTTTACAGCCCCCACGGAATGAAAGGTTTGGATTTGTTTTCATTATTTATTAGCTTATTAGTCCCCCTGGAAACTACTTTTTTTAATAATGTTGTTAATTCGCAACAGTATGTGTTCTCATGTCTTGGTTTTTAATACTCTATCATGTCCATTTTGTTATTGGAATGTGATCTTCGAGGGCTGATATAGGAATTTCCGAGGTTCCATAAACGAATCACCGGCAGGTCATTTGCGTCCAGTGCGTCAGTGACGCAGGAGCAGTCGGGAGTTTGACCGGCAGAGACACATCAGCTCCGGCCGCCGACTCCCAGCGAACTTTACCGACCTGTTCTCTTCTCCGGGTCCCCGTTACCTCCACCCATGACGGTAACTCAGAACAGAGCGATGACGTACGCCAAAGTGAGAGGGCTTTTATCGTTTTTCTCAGGTAAGTTTGAAGTTAACTTTTAGCTAACAGGTGTTTTATCTAACTTACATTATACATCGTTCTCTCAGTGTTTTGAAAAATATTATTGTTTAAATGTTTTTTTCATGGAGGTCTGTCTAATGTTTGATTCACAAATGGTATAATGTCACTGATGTTTTTAAAGGTTAAAGCCGACGGTATCGCTCCCGATACTTTGGCATTGGCATACTTGGGAGTACCGTAACTACGCGACTATTTGCGCTACGGTTCCTGAAAGCTGAGAAGTGTCACTCGGTTCCTCTGCCTGGTGTGGAGGAAGAAGGAAGGTGCTGGGAGAATAAGAAAATGTTAAGAAGTTGCACCTCACAACCAAGTAGCTGTCATTACAGTAATGATTCTCTGGCTTCTGGCAACAGGGTGAAAGGGATTACCCTAATGACTACAGCAAGGCTGTTCTCAACTGTCAGAAACCGATGGACGTTTTCTCCTTCTCCTGGCTCCTTCTTCACACCAGGGTTAGAGTGAAACTTCTTAGCTTTAAGTAAGCTATTGACGTTTTCTGATCGCGCAAATAGTAGTGTAATTACAGTACTCCAACGCATGCTGGGGCAAATGTAGCGACGGTGACTCGGTCAGTGTTAAAGGGTTAACTAATTCAAACTCCAGCTGCTGGGCTCTTATGTAAGAGACAGCCCCCTCCTGTCTTACAGATCTGCTCAAAGCCAAGAGAAGCGGCCTCGGTGACTTCCTCCACAAACTGGCCTCCGGTCAGCACCTCTGTCAGCAGTAAGTAGTCCCCCAGGCACTCACCTGTACTTGTACCTGTCTTACGTGTACTTCTAACTAACGTGTACTACATGCTCTGTGTGTGTGACGTCATGACAGAAGGACGGACACCCGGAGGACACGGAGCAGACACGCACGGCAGGAAAGAGGCAACGACTCTGGGGTGAGTTTCCTTTAAAAAAAGACTCTGAGTGTTGACAGGAGATGAAACTCAATCTGACCTCTGACCCCTGCTCTCTCTTTTCTCCATCCTCAGAGCCCAGTGGACCTGGTAACCGCTCAGTGAGTATCTGACCTGCTTTACTGCCATTTACTGGCTTTTGGGTATCATGTTAACATGATTGATTACTGTTAATTAGATAGTGGAACACAGCGGAATTAAAAAAGTAAATGTGTACAACGTACTAGGATTGATCCAAGTGACATACACAGTAAGATTTATATATATACATGATAAGAAAGATAAGTATTGGTGTCTCATTATTGTAATAGCGGTGAAAAACTGTGGTAGTTCTAAAACCACAAATACTTTCCAAAATAAAAGTCATTGAAGCTCGATTAAAACTGCTCAATACAGTTCCTTCAAAATAAAAGTACAATTAACATAATGACAAAAACAACATCTAAGTTCCTGCACTAAGATAAGACAATCCTTCAGTGGCACGTTTGAATGTGTGTGTGTGTGTGTCTGTTGTGTTCACCAGGATGAAACCATCAGACTTCGACTACCTCAAACTTATCGGCAAAGGAAGCTTCGGAAAGGTTTGGATTTGTTTGTTTGTTTGTTTGTTTGTTTGACGTTCGTGTAGGTTTTTGCTTCTTTTATTGTTGAAACGTCAAATGACAAAATCTTCCCAGGTTCTCCTGGCGCGACATAAACAGCACGGAGGCTACTATGCTGTGAAGGTGATGCACAAACAGATGATTGTAAAGAGGAAAGAGGTAATCGATCGCAGCGTGTGTGTGTGTGTGTGTGTGTGTGTGTGTTCTTCTGGCTCCTTCCTCTCACTGTCCGATGTATGTGTGCAGCAGAGACATGTGATGGTGGAGCGAAGCGTCCTGCTCAAAGGACTGAAACATCCTTTCCTGGTGGGACTCCACTTCTCCTTCCAGACACCCAACATGCTCTACTTTGTTCTGGACTACGTCAACGGCGGAGAGGTGAGGAGACGGGTCACGTGGCCCGTTGGTAGAGTCGCGACAACAGGACGACAATTTATCACACACAATCAGCAAACGTACACCACAACGTCAAAGCCTGGCAATGTGCCGCGGTTTGCTGGCTAGCAAGCTAACGTTAGCATTCGTTGGGATTCCAGTAGGTGAGATCCCCCGTGGTGACGCTGGTGTCGCTGTGGTCCCACTTTAGAAATGCGACACAGCCGATGTTGTTTTTTGAAGGCGTTTCAAATGTTTACAACCGCATGTTTGTCATGTTTGTCTTCAGCTCTTCTACCACCTGCAGAAGGAAGGTTCCTTTCCTGAGTCCAGAGCTGCTTTCTACGCCGCAGAGATGTCCGCCGCACTGGGCTACCTGCACTCCTTAGACATTGTTTACAGGTAGGT
>CAAKHB010005921.1:0-26362 GCA_901007665.1 Aeoliscus strigatus | reverse complement strand
CACCTGTGGGGCATAACCACTAACTACATTCACCATTACTCCTTCTATCTCTACCTTCACACACATCAACCTGTCTGACTCTCGTTTCACCTCCACCACCTGCCTAGCATACTCTTCCTTAATAATCACCCCTACTCCGTTCCTCTTCCCATCTAGACCATAATAGAACAACTTGTAGCCTCCTCCAATGTTTCTTGCCTTGCTGCCCTTCCACCTAGTCTCCTGCACACACAAAATATCTACTCTTCTCCTCTCCATCATGTCAGCTAATTCTCTACCTTTCCCTGTCATTGAACCTACATTCAGAGTTCCTAACCTCAGACTGATCCTTCTAACCTTCCTCTTTTCGCTCTTTCCCTGCACCAATCATCCTCCTCTTCTTCTTCGTCCTCTTCGTCTTTGACCAACAGTAGTCCAATTTCCAACAATACCCTGTAGGTGAACAGCACTGTTGGCGGTTGTTGTTGACCCGGGCCTCGACCAATCCGGTTTGGAAATCATTTTGATCACTCACATATTTGATTTGACATAAGTTTTACACCGGATGCCATTCCTGACGCAACCCTCCCCATTTATCCGGGCACCAGTCAACAATGGCTTCCGCACCTGCTCCCTAGTGGCTGGCCTCCCCATTTATCTGGGCTTGGGACCGGCACCAGTCAACAATGGCTTCCGCAACTGCTCCCTAGTGGCTGGGTTTAAAACTGGCATTACTGTATTGCAGGAAAAACAAAAAACAATCCACTGTCTGTGGTGGAGCCCAAAAGGCAGCAAACTGGCTAGACACTCCACTGGCAGGCGGGAAGCAGCACTGCAAGCCTGGGGTCTGTGGCGTTAAAAAAAGAGACCGAGCCAAGGAACGCAGAGGGAAAAAATCTGCACGAGCACTCTGAGTAGGTTGCAAGTTTGACAAGGAAACCATCAGCAGTACTTGCCATGTGAGGATACAGGAAGATCTGGCGAAAAGTGGGCTGCAGGACCAAGTCTTTATGGAGAGGTAGATTAAATGATTTGCAGGTGCTGTCCTTTTCCTTTGTTCACCGGGGACCAAATGTCTACCTTACCTCCACGGCTCTACCTGCTTCCTACCCCCTGCTGAATGTGTCTGTGAACCTGAACTATAATGCAAATACCTTTTCCTGCCTTTTGTTTTGTTGGTCCTGTCTGATCACACCCACACTCTGTATCCACTGTATAATTGTCACTCTGCCCTGGGCTCTTGATCAGTCTCCTGTATCACACCTGCTCACCTGTGTCAGAAGGCTCACTTATTGGGTGGAAATCACAATATAGGTGGACATGAGCTGCTTGGTCTGGTCTGCACTCTCTGAGTGCTTTTCTAGTTAAAAACTAATAATTTGCTGCAACCTGACCAGCCACTTTTGTCTGAGGATTTTTTTTCTAATCTGTTCAACCTCTTTTCCTCCTAATTATAAGCTGGTAAGTAATTAATATTGCATATTAAGCATCCTAAGTGTATAACTATAAAATACAGGAAATTAATTTATTTACATCTTCATTTACATTTCAACATTGCATTTCTTCTAATCAAGATCTAATCAGGTTGTAGAACTCTGAGACAGTAAAACATATGTCTAGTTGTTTTATTTCTGAATATGTGTAGGTGCAGAAGTGCTGAATCCACATAAACTTGAGCCAAACACACTCAGACGTTGCAGCTGAAGAATGAATGTTGCACTCAGCAGACTGCAACTTCACACTGAGAATGACTTAAATATTAATTCTTCGACTCAAACAGCTTCGAAAACACAGCAGCTAATTTTGAGTCTTAAATGAAAGTACAACACCCTTGAGATGCACCTCTGCGGGCTGCTGTCTGCGGAAATGATTATTCAAATTGATTAACTGTGACACTTTTGACATTTTTGTAGGCAATTGATCCTGTTACAGCAGCTGATATGTCAGCTTGGAGGCAGAGGTCTCTGCCAGACCTCCACACCTGTTTAAAATAGATCCATTCCTCAGCTCCGATGACACAAACTGTGTGTTCCCTCGTCCCTGAGTCATTAATTCACCCAATTTTTTTTTTAAAGAAAACAGCTCTGACATTTCCGTTCATCTTCTGTCTGCTCATGAGGAGAAACATTCTCTGCAGATAAATACTGGAAAAGCTCTCAGAGAGCGCAGACCTCCACTGAGCAGCTTGTTTCCACCCATATTGGAAATCCGTTCATGACAGTGCAACCTCCTTGGTGGAGGTAATAAGAACCTATTGTAAGTCAGACCATGGATTATTGCTTCGAGAACCATGAACAAGATATACTGAATGTCTGCTCCTGTTGGTTTGAAGATCTTCTGTCAGCCTCTGCTGCCTAATTATGTCACAACATTACAAGCATATTAATATCTGGGGAAATTAAAACACTTATGTGCATTAATGCTGTCTGTCCAAACTCTAATTAGACTGAGCATGAGAATCGCTTTGACTTCACTTGCTATATTTGTTCTCAGCAGGAATATTGTTCTTTCTTGAGCTCATAGCGCTCAGTGAGCTCATAGAGAAACATCAGACCAACGCTGCGGATAGATCCAATGAATTCTGAAGCTCTACAACCCACTGTCATTTGCAAGTGATCAGATCGCATTTGCATGGGTTGCTACAGCATGTGCTGTTGACGCAGTATAATTATGGTGCGTTGCACTTGCAGCAGACGTAGAGTTGTTTACTTTGCACTTTCATCACTATGTCAGAAAAAAAATCAAGGTCAGAAAAAAATGTGCTTTACAAATGCGGTTTTGTCTTGTGTCATCCTCTCTTCAGTCCGTCTGATGGATTATCTTTGAGTCTCAGTGGGAGGAGCTTCATTATGATGTGTTCCAGTTGTGTAATTTCTGGGTGCAACGTGAATTGAGTAGGTCAGAATAAAAAGCCATGATTTCCAGTTGTTAGTGTCGCCACGTCGTGGCTCCACATCCAACAACACGTAACAATGTTCACTGACAACAAATCCAACAGGTGTGTGTAGAGTCAGTGATACAGAAGTCGTCTGACCAGTTCATGCTGAGCCGCTGATGCCATCTTGGATTGTGAAATCCCATTCTGTGAGTTGGACCAAAGTCTGAGACGGATACACAACATTGAGAGAGCAGGCCCTTTAGCTAATGCCTGTCAGAGGCTCGGAAAATTACTCACATTACACATTTCCGCACTATAACTCAGATTCTTCATCTGTGGTGTTATCGAAAGGTTTGTGCTCCAGAAGTGATCTGAACAAGCCGAGAGTCCAGACTGAAGATGCATCTGAAGAAATACATTTCAAGCCAGGTCCACATGTGGTTTCGATCCCACTTGTTCAGACTTGATCAAACATCTGGATACTGTCATGATCTGTCAGCAGTTGTATGAGGGGCTGGAGGTGGGAAAAGGCCTCAAGGTACAATTAAATATTTCCGTGGTCACCTGCTCATATGGTCGTGGTGTCAGTGCCTCTGCTGCGAAACTAATTGACTAATGGTCTGTCTTGGTCCACAGCTCCTGCTTCTGATGCTGCTGCTGCTTCTGATGCTGCTGCAGCTGATGCTGCTGCAAGGCATCTGACAAAATGTCCTGTGAAGATGCTAGCGCAGAGGGTCTGAGCTGCCCTGACTTGTCTGAATGTGAAACCCAACATGTGAATGTGCAGACAAATTGTGGTAGTAAATGTGAAATGTGCTTTGTGTGTGTGTCAACTGCTGCAGACGGAGGTGTAATTATTCTGCAGAAACATTAAAGTGCTGTAATGTTCATTTTAAAACCTGCTGTTGACAGGTTGTGAACACATGTTAATACCTGTAATAAAAATAACCAAATAATATTCTATTTGTTACTTATTTTTGTGATTATTATTTATTTTTCAATTTCCTTCACACACAGTGCCCTTTTTTATCTGACTGTCATGAGAATTTCTCTCACAGTATTATTAAATCAGTGCATCATCTTCTATCTATGGTCAACCTTTCTTGTTCAGTGAATGTAATAAATGTAGTTACATCACTGACACTCAAACAGTCCATGCAGTGCTGCAATCAAAATCATGTTTGTTATAAGACTATAAGACAGTTCCTTAGTGTGGAGGCTGTCACCTGAAGATGGTTAAGTTGACACAGATCCTTTCTCTCTCTAGTGAGCATCCGGCACGTCTAAGGAGCTGTTATTCACTACAATTCCTGTTCCTCACTAGAAGTTATCTGCTGTGTCCAAGCATGAGGGTCAACTGAAATAGAATGTATGCACTTTTATCTGCACTCCTCCACCCTCCACCCTCAGGTGCTCTACACATGATGTTACTTTAGCTGAATACCCCTTGTTCTGTTCTCATACATTTGTTCTTAAAACTTCTTCTTAATGCAATGAATAAGGCTTTAGCAATACAGTCTAATCAATAATGTTTAGTGTATTAATGACTAACTTGTTAAGAATGAATGATCCTGGGTAGAATACTGTACACACTCTGATTGGCTTATTGAATGATATGCTCAAAACACACCCATGACTAATTCCCAGAGTAAGTCCAACCCTTTCAGACTCTCCGGCATGGCTCTTTAGACCATCTAAATAGAGCCTTGAATTCAATCTTCATGTATGTTTCCAGCAGCATATGGTCCCACACATTCCTGAATGTGTGGTGCCTGGAATGTCCAGAGATTCAAATGTGAGTGAGATATGATATGATATGATATGATATGATATGATATGATATGATATGATATGATATGATATGATATGATATGATATGATACTGTATTTATGCTCCGAATGTTGAATGATTTTTTGTCTGTTTTGTTTTTTTGGCTTTTCTTCTAAGGGGCAATTTTAAAAGGTGCTGATTGAACACACTATTTAGATGGTCTAAAGCTCCATATGTGCACATGGGCGTGTCTCAGTCACTTTCTATTTAGATGGTGCATTTTTAGACTGCACCATGCATGGTACAAGAAAGCATTGGACTTACTCTGTGAATTAGTCCTTTTTTTTCCACCTGTCCTGTCCGACAATTTGACAATCAGCATGGTTTGCTGGATGCCCTTGGATGTCAGACAGTTTTGCTGTGTGGAGCTCACTGCACCTAGCTGATGGCAGAAGCTCCACCATTTCTTAAACTTTTATTGAATTTTATTGAATTGCAAGCGCACAAAGTGAATGTATGTAAGCGGAGTGGGGGTTTGGGGTTGGACTGGACTGGCAACCTATGTGAAAGAGAGAGCGAGAGGGGAGAGAAAAAGAAAAAAAAAAGAGGGGAGTAGAGGGGGAGGGGAGGGAAAGGTGTGGGAAAGACACAGACAGACAATGGACAGACAACAGAAAGACAAAGGAAACAAAGCAACTACAGCAGATCGACAACTTGAGAGGAGAAACAATTATGTGAGAACAACAACTATAGCAGGTCTGGGGGTTAACAATACCTGTGACAATGGACACCCTGGCAGACAACCACAACAACAGTACAGTACAGTTTGAGCAGAAAAAAAAACAAACAAACTTTATTTGTATAGCGCTTACCACAGACATTTGTCGCAAAGCGCTTTACACAGGCAAGATGTTTACAGTGTAATACAACAGATTTACAGGCGATTGACAAAACTGATAAAAATGTGTCTGTATGTGAGATTGTCACCTGGATGTTGATGGGATTTGGATTAGCAGGGCCACAACAACAGTGGTGCGGCAGGGGAACAGTCACCGTCGCCAGCAGGGCAGAGCACAGACACCAAGAGCAGACCGCCACCCCGCCGGGCACGGCAGACCCAAGACCACACACCCTGCCAGCCGCCGCACACCCCCTCCACGGAGGCAGGAGCCTGGGAACCACGACCACAACGACACCCGCGCAGGGCCACCCCCCGCAGACAGGGAGGCGGAGAGACCATGGACAGGGGCCATCCATCCACGGTCACGCAGAGCCCACAGGCCCCCAGGCCCCAGCAGCCCAGGAGCCGGCCACCCCCAGCCCAGGCCCAGCCCACCCCGGGGGAGAGAGGCGGCGCCCCCCGGGCAACCCCGCCCACCGAGAGGCAGGGCGGGGCCCGCCATGGCCGCCCCCACGCGCACCCCAGGGACCAGTGAATTAGTCCTTAAGTAATCCAATCACAAACAATATTCACATATTGACATTATGAGGCATGCTTTCAGGAAATGTGTGTGTGTAAACAATCAAGAAAAACTGTAATGTTGACAACTTTGGTTTCAGATATTGTGTTTTTCTGATCCAGAAAATTACTCAATGATCCACTCGTGAGTTGGGCAGAGCCTTTTTCCAGCTTCCAGTTCTGATGTCGAGTTAAGTGTCTGTGTGTTTTACATTGCTGTGACATCTTCATGGTGATAGGTTAATAAAAGATCTGCTATATTCATTGACTCCAGGACTTTTACCTTCAGAGCTCACATACACAAAGTAAAAACATGACGAGTTACAAGCTGTCGGTACTGACAATGAGTGAAATGTTCCAGAAAGAAACTACCTCAGAGAACTACAAAACAATGTTTATGAAGTAGCGAACAAACAAATAACCTGTGGACCTACTGTATTTCTCTTTTCCTGCTTCACACATAACAGGCGGCAGTGGTGTGAAGTGAGTCAAAGGAGAAGATCAGAATGACAATAGATGAACGCAAAGGAAATGTGATTCCTGCCCCTGCAATGACCTGGTGACTCGTCCAGTGTGTACCCCAACCGTTGACCGTTGACCACTGGCTCCAGCACACCAGTGACCTGTAACCGGAATAAGCAGCAGAAAATGAATGAATGAATGAGATGTGATTCCGGTCAGAGCAAGAAGATGAGCGAAAAGATGGAATGTTTGGAGATGATCGTGTGATTCAATATGACTGCTTGATTGTGTCACACTGAATGAAACGACTCAACACCACGACGAGTTCCAATGTCTTAGCGTCTTTTGAACTCTCAGAGTACATTATCTAATAGTTGGTCATACTAACGTATATGTCCTTGAAAATTATGTTCATATCTCTGCTGTGTTTTGTCTTATTTTCTGTATTTTCTCTTTTTTTGCAATGGAAATGTGAAATTGTTTCTGTGAGATTGTGAAACACTGGAATGTGCTGAATCTGCTAGCATATGCAGCTAACAAATACAGGCTAACTACCTTTCTGGACACTAAGAAAACACCAGACAAGCTGAAAGATAAAAGAACATTATTGCTGCTGTGTTTGTCGCTGTGGTAGAATACAAGTTCAAAGCATCTGACAGCTCAACATCTGGCACATTCCACCAGGGAGCTTTAGCGCATTCGTCCATCTCCTCAACCTGCTCCATCTTTTGTTTTTACATTCATCATATTGCAGCATCTTCTCTTGTCTGGTCCCTTGTCTCTTCATTTGTTAATGCTCATCTGTTGGTCGCTGCACTAATCTCTGATGTTCTTCCTGTCACACAGCCCGTTTGACCATTTCCTCTGCGATTAAACAACATGTCATTCTTGTCACAGTGAGCCGCAAACACCTGTCTGCCTCGAATGGATGCCAGGGTGTGTGTGAGACATGAATATATTATTTTTTGTTTCCACATTAATATGGGGCTACGGATAATAATAACAATAATAATAATAATTAATAATAATACAAATTTATTCGTGAGCATGTTTCATGACATTCCAGGTCACCATACATATAAAAGTAGTATAAAAAAAAGACAGTCGCAACATCAAGCACCCACATTATTTGTACAGACGTTATTTCCCATTTGATGCTTATGATTTGAATTCCAAGATAATCAGTTTGTGTCATCTGAATCACACCGACAAGCTTAACTATGCTTGAAGCACATGAAGCTGATGCAAAAAAGACTTCACAAACCTTTATACTCTTACTTGTCATCAGTTCAGATATACTGACACCTGTAACAGTACACAGATGCACAGAGCTTTTGAAATATTTCAACATTATTGAGAACAAGGAGACAGATCGACCAATCATAATAACTTCATGCTCCAAGAGCACAGAGACAGGCAGAAATCCCTGTGATGAAATATGAATGTGAACAGCAAAAGCTGTGCTCAGGTCTCCAGGGTGGAATCACTGTGAGGGCACGAGACAGCATGGGGGTGCAGCACCCGTTTACGCCTTCCTCGCCTTTTTGTTTCTTACTTACTTTACTTTTGTAACAGTTGTTAAACTATTTCCGTGATGTTATCAAAGTAATGTAACTGGTGTTTAATTAGTTTTCTAAACACAGAATGATTGCTCTGTTTCAAATGATTCAGGTTTCAATGTTTAAACATCCGGCAGCATCAACACTGTCAAACTGCTTTAAAATCATTACACATCAGTTCACATCATCATCATCATCATCATCATCATCATCATCATCATCATTCACTCACTCATTCACATGCAATTACTAAACATAGCATGTTCTTGTGAAATCATTAATATTGTTCCTTTGGTATCAGTGGGTGAATGGAAGCTTCAACCTGGACAAGTCACTACAATTTCATGACTGACAACAGACCATTCACATTCATATTCACAATCAGCCAACTACCAGTAACCAATAAACCTGGCATGCCGTTGGCTGTGGGAGGAAGCCGGAGTGAACCCAGGCAGACGCGGGTAGGACCACCCAGGAATTGATCCACGGATCTATCGGGCTGTGAGGTGACAGTGCTTTTCAGTCAGTAACCAACCAGCTGCTCCTGTTCTGATATCTGACTCTTACCTCCATAGCTCCAGTTCGTTGTCTGAGACAGCTGACGGAGGGAGCATATGGTATTCTTAGTGACATTACATCTGTGTTGTTAACTCCAAAAAACCTGTCGCTCGTCAACTGTTTTTCATTCCCTGTCGGGTCTTTGCAGGTTTGACTGGGGCATCAGAGGGCGTCACACCGCTCAGAACATCACGTGTGTGAACAAACATGATTTTTTATAATAGGATGAAAACATTAGTTCAAGGGAGAAACATGATACACTTGTGTCAGCTGGAAGTGATGTTCAGTTACCTCATGACCCAATTATCCTGAAACTGTCTCCTTTCCTGCTGTGTCTACATCTCTCCTGACTTTGATTTCGTTCCTGTGATGCATAAACAAGTTTTTCATTCTGTTGTACAGTTGCCGTTGGCAGGGAAATCATCTTATTGCATACGTTTCTGTCTTATCCTGTCCTTAATTGGATTTCTTCCTTTCTTCTCAGATTGCAGTGTGTTTGATCCCCCGTCCTCTTCTATGTTTCCATCCATCAGAGGGGGAGAGGAGCGGAGGAGGAAACGGGGGAGGAAATCTGTTTCTGGGTTGCACCATGTCTGCAGGTACAAGCACAGGAAGCAAGTTGCTGACTTATCAGAGAATAAAGCCAAAGTGGGAGAAACTGTCAGGTACCCAAGCATAGGAACAAGGAACTACATATATATGTATATATATAAGGGCTGGGACTAAATTAAAAAAATATATCTAATTAATTAGGCTTTATAATTAATTAATCAGAATTAATCGCATTTTAATTACATATCAATATGTCACATGAGAAGCAACATTTTTCAAAAAGGGTGAATCAATGAATACATAAGCTTGAGCAACAACATCTTGTTGATTTTTTTTTTATTTTTGATCGAGGTACTACACAGGCCAACAGATAAATGAGATCAGTGCATTTTTAAACAAAGTGCAAAACCATGTTGTTGTCTTATGCCACCTATACATCACAAGACTGAAAAGATCTGGAAAACTATCATCTCACACCTGCTCACATCAAAAGACATGTCTCAGACTGAGATTTTTCAAAGATTGTGACCTCAGATTTACTTGTGTTGTCATCGGCCCAGACCTTGGTGATGTACTTGTGAAGGGTTTTTGTACACAAATAGCCTCCTTGTTTCAACAGCTCGGCAGGGGTGTTGTCATTACCAGGGGACATGTTGTTTTAGAGAGAGCGGGTAGCTGAACCTCCAGGAAGGTTGGGGGCTGATCCAGGTCTTGCATTGGAGGAAGTGTAGGCAAGTTGTCGAGAACAGTGGGGTCGGCATCTGAGTCCTGGTTAAGCAGGGAGTGTTCAGCCCATCTCAGCAAGATGTGAGGCTGATCCTAGGATTCTCAACCCATCTGCTGTTTTCAGGGGAGTGATGCAGCGGTTTGTTGGGCCATAGATCTTCTTGACAGCATTATAAAAATTATGCATGTCATTTTTAAGGCCTGGATTTCATGTGCCTTTTTTGTCCACCACTCATTCTGCATTGTCCAAGTAGCCCTTTGTGCATCCCGTCGAGCTCTCTGCCACTGATGCCTGATGATAATGGATGAAGGGTTCCTTAAGGTTGCCTAATGTACTCTATGCTTGTCCTCCAGCAAGTTTCTCAGCCAGGGAGCGACGAAAGTCATTTCTTGCATCCAGATTTGCAGATTTGATGGGAGCAGGTTTCCTCCTTTTGGGCCCTTGTAGTCACCATGGGGGGCACACTTGTAATTTACACCTTGGCCACAATCAGTGACTGATAGAAGGAATCCTTGGCCTTACTCTCCAATGGCAGGGTCAAAGTAAGAAGTGTAGCAAAGCGATTCTTAACCAGGGGGATACGGAGTGTCATCACTCTCTCATTAATGCCAACAGGTGTTTCACTGAGTCTTGGTAGAAGGGTGTATTTGATGGCTAGTCCTACACCAGGCAGATGAAGACAGCTCCTCCAGAAGAATGTGTAGCCCATCCCTTCCTCTGTTAAAGAGCCCTCATCTAGGAGACTGTTCTTGCTTAGGAGACTGGTCTTGCAGACGGGACTTTTGCGCACTACCAGTGCATCGCTTTTCTGTCAGGGGTTGCTCCTTTAGCCTTTGCCTTAATCGCCTTCCCACAAGGCAGTGGGGCTATTTACCCATAGTCGGGGCGGGGGTTGGCGGTGTCAGGTCGTGTCCACACAGGGCGGGCCTATATGCCATGTCTCTGGGGCCCCTTGCCCCGAGACCGCAGGCATTGCAGGGTCGTGGTGACAGAGAGGCAATGTACCAACAGGAGGAGACTTACGCACTTGGCTCCTCTTTTCACCCCCGATGCGGGCTAGCTGGTGGTGGTAGCTCGAAGAAGAGCAGCAAGCAGAAAGCAACATGCAACACATGCCATGCAACATGCACTATCTCTATTTTACTATACTACTGCACTAGGCACTTCACACGCACCCTCCCGTGTGTGTGTCACAGGGGACACAGCAGGTCACACACAAAACTGACACACACACGAGCATACACACACACGCACACACACACATACACACTGCTCATCAGCAGCGATTCTCACGCACAACAGGTTAGTCATTAGTTCAGTTATTAAGGGATTAATAATTGATCAATAACTTTATCTTTTATTATTTTTCGTTCTGTGCCTGTTCTTCTATTTGTCTTGTGTTTTATCACTTAATTGCTCATTATAAGTGTATTATTAGTAGTTAGTCAATAAGTATCTATCTTTAAACTCATTGTTGCCTGTTTCCTTTTTGCGCAAACACGATCCACTGAATCTAAATGATCCCCGATGCTGCCCATAAACAATAACTTTGATATTGCTACAGCTTCCTCCAGCTTCTACCATGTTGTGAGTGTAGAGTGTATAACGACGACTAAGGACAGTTATCTGAGATTACACTGTGATGGAATTTGTTATTCATACCTGTATTCTGTATGTACTGCTCTCCTATGGAAAAAGTACTGAACTGGGCCTTCCAGGAAGCTTTCCCATGGGAAATCTCCTGCACCTGTTCTTTCCAGATAACTTGATGTTCTCGTTGAAGGTCAGCATGCCCAGGTCAGCATGCCAATTAGAACTGGCTTAAACTGGTACTGTCTGTTTCTGTGGTTTCCATGTTTTATCACATGACAGTGGTTCAAGGAGTGGACATGACTTCAACTGTATAAATTACTCTGTATGTAATCTCCTCGGAGAGACACTCCCTGTGCACTGTACTGGTGAGACGTCTCCCTGATCTGCAGAACAGCAAATAAAGATGCTTATACTCAGAATTTTACAGAATCTTGTAAACTTTGTTGAACATTGGATATTTCCAAGACAACACTGTCTGTGATATAAAATTAAAGAATACAAAAATACAAACACCGGTACTGATCTGTCCTATATCTGGAGGATGAAAACAGAGGAGTGTCTGTGTGTGTGTTGCTGTAACACTGTCAGTGAGGACTCAGGAACCTTGACACACTAATAAGCTTGTCCTCGTCCCAGTGGCCCCCAGTTATCTTATTATTCATGGGTCCAAATATGGAAACACAGCCAGTAGCTCAAAGGTAATAGGAGTGTGTGTGTGTGTGTGTGTGTGTGTGTGTGTGAGGGTCTACCAATCAAATTTTCATGAAGTATGGTGTGACAGAGAGAATAGGAGCAGTTTTGTATCTCGTTGACGTGAACAAACTTGGGATGTGAATCCACCGCTGAGGCTGATTCAATCTGTATACACTGACAGCAATACAATACAGTTATGATACAATGAAGCCCCCTGCCGATACGATGTGATACGACTCATCCCTGGTCACGATGTGATTAATTAATGATTTGAATTCATAGAATGCAATTCAATTCAGTACAATTCATGATGCAGTTCAAAATTATTCAACACAATACAAAGAATTTACAAGCCCACATCTGGTTTATAAACATCAGTTTAGATTCTTTCCATGAATCGAACCAATACATCTTACTTAAAATGGAGATGCAATTCAATATGGTCCAGAGGATTGTTTTATTCCGAATCATGAATTCATTACATTTGTGTTTAATCTCATTCTCTATCCACACCATGTCCCCTTTTCAGTCGTGCTGCTACATGATATAAGCCGGTTAATCAACGGGTAAGTGTGAGTTAAATGGTTTTAAGGCACGACCGGGGGCCTCCAAACTTCTTTAAACCTGTTTATCACACACCTACCCGTTGATTAGCACTGACTTACAGCAGCATGTTGAATCACAGATGTCTTTTCGATCTTCCTTCTGAACAAATGAAGTATCTCCTTTACCCCCTTCACCTTCCCACCCATAAACTATATATCCATGCGTTCAGGGAATCATCGCTGGGCCAACCATAGATGTTTTTTCAACTCGTAGCCCTTGGACTGCAAAGGTCAAATTTCCCACAGAACATGAAAGGCATTCCACAAAATATGAAGGAGGAGGTGATTTCTCATAAACTATATATCTACGCATTCAGGGAATCATTGCTGTAACACCCATGGGTGGTTTGTCAACCTTTGTCCCTCGGCCACAAAAGGTCAAAGGTCAAGTTTCCCATAGGGAATGAATTTCGAGTCCACTTCTCAATCTACCCCAACAAACTATATACACCAGGGGTGTCCAATCCAGTCCTCGAGGGCCACCTGTCCTGCAGGTTCCATGTCCCCTTACTCCTACACACCTGACTCAAATCAGCAGCTCATCGTCAGGTCTCTGCAGAACTTCAGAGACTGATTCAGGTGAGGTAGGAGCAGGGTGACATCTAAAACCTAAAGGATAAGCGGCCCTTGAAGACTGGTTTGGACACCCCTGATGTACACGCTCAGGGACTCGTCACTGTGCCAGTTGTAGATGGTTTGTCTGCCTGTGGCCCCTGGAAATTTAAGGTCAATGGGCACATTTCCCATAGGAAATGCATTTCTGTTCCACTTCTCACTCTACCCTCATAAACCATATATCTACGCATTTGGGGAATCAAGGACAAAGATCAAGTTTTTCATAGGTAAAGGATTTTGAGTCCATTTCTCAGTCTACCCCCAAAACTATATATCTACATGCATGGGAAATCATCACTGTGCCAACCACCACTGCCAGCCTGTGGTATATTGGTTGTTTAAAGGTTGTGAAATGGTTGTTTATGGGTTATGTAATGGTTGCTTATGTATTCTTTCTTTTCAAAGTCATGCAGTTGCTCTGGCGTTTCTCTGGGATTTTGTTAGCATAGCAATTCCAGCTGTTGAAAAGACACAACTGCATTCCAAAAAGATTAATATGCTGCAACTTTTGCTGAAACCGTTCAATTTGCACCTGAAATCTTTAGTCTGGACCAGGCATTAGTCAGCGACTCATTACACCTCGTGACACATCCTCCATTTTCTTGACCTCATGCATTTAATTGGTACTGACCAAATGAATGTTTCTCCGAACCATTGTGTGTCAGCAGACTGTTATTTAATATCCTTTGGACTCAGCCATTAGAAAAGTCAGAACAGTTTAAACAGCTAATGCTTCAATTAAAATATTCATTAAGGCTATCCTATTTACCAAGTCAGCTGTGACAAATGACTCACTGCTTTTCCCTCACACACAATGAGTCACCATGACTTAGGTAGGAAGAGAAAGTACAAGCTGTTTGTGTCCTCAACAACATTAGATACGTCAACTCTCACTCGCTTTCTGTTGGACGCTGGAGATATGAATTTTCCCTAAAGCTCAGCGTAAATAACAGGCGCTTCTTTCCAAACCCAAATTCAAAAATCTCTGACAAATTAAGACTATAGTGAGACTTTACCCAAAGAGTTTACATACTGACATATGTTCCTGTCTGCTCTGATGTAAAACATTAAACTCATGTGTATAAATTCCACTGATAAAATCAGTATGGGGGAGTAACTAGTTTCATGTAATTTAATTACAAAATAAAGTGTAAACGTACTTTATAAAGATGGGATTGATGGCTCGTTGAATGGAAACAGATTTTGGGGAGCCATTCCTTTCAAAAAGTTGTTTTATAAGACTGATCCCTTGTTATATTTATTTGATTATTATAATTCAATCAGTGAAACTCAATTTCAGGGGAATTAAAACACTGACACAAGAACCATTCATTTAGCAAAGCAAACATTACTTTGACAAAACCATTGAAATAGTGTCATTTACAAAGGAACTTTATCAGCACTTTTAATATATCAAAGTACCAAAATGTCTGTTTTACAGTTCTGTTTTCGTTTCGACAACGTTTACCTGCTCCTAGTGGTGAGTTTGTAGAGAGATTCCTCAGTCAAACAGTGATTTTGTGAAACTCGTCCGTCTCCAAAGTCCAAGCAAAGGGAAGGTAAAGTCTTCCATTAAAATATTAATTAAGCTTAACCCATCTGCTCAGTCATTCATGAAAAAGCTCGTCCTCCTAAAGCACCATGAGTTGTCATGTTGCCATTTGACTTTCTAACTGCGCCTTTGTTGTAAACATATCTGTGAGAATGAAAATTAGTTGTGTTCCTCAAAATCACACAGAGGAAGTGTGCTGCCTGCTTCTGAAAAGGATTCATTTAAACTTCAATTGCAGAAATAAACTAAATGTGATGTGTTTCTATTTTTAGCAAAACACCAGACTGTGAAATGGTCTAAATGAAAAAAAAAGCTCAGGTACAGATGCCGTTGCTCATAATTGCCATTGATATTGTTGCTCGATAGCTCAGCAGAGCATCAGATATTTAATCTGTGGATCCAGAGTTCAAATCCTTAAACCATGCTCAGAACATGGGCTCATTATCTCTGTGACATTTATTATTGTAAGAAATGCTCTGCTTTTCAAAGGCAAACAAAGTGGCTAAAACCTGGCTTCTGTTACAAAACACACACACACACACACACACACACACACACACACACACACACACACCTGAGCCCAGAGGTTCATTTTAAGAAAGAGTAAGAAATGCTGATGTCTGTGGTTGATGCTGATGTTCCTACAGACGTCACTCACCAGTCTGTCCATTGAGTGCTCCCCCATCGTTGAGTGCCCCCCCAGGCCATTCATGTAGTAGTTTCACATATAGACACGGTGCTTCCATGATGATCCTTTGCAACCCAGTCACCAGAATGTATCGTTCCAGAAGTATGTTTCTGTGAATCACTCATTAAGTTTAACACAGAGTTTTGCAATGTTTGAACAAATTTTGTAACGTGTATGTTCACGTGTGGGGTTTTTGTCCTGCTGTTGCTGCGTCTCTGTGCTTTGCGGATTTGATGGTTTTAGGTGGATATGCTTCCTTCAGTTAACAGTTTTAGGGGTGTAATATGCATGCCACGGACTCTCTTACCATGCAAGATAAGATACAAACTGCCGATCTCCTGTGTGCCATTGTTTATGGCTGAAGCCGTATTAACATTAATAGCAACGTAGTATACTGCGTTTTTTTAGGGATGTATAACATAAATAAAGCAAGTTCAATATTTTTCGCCACCCAAATGACAAATGATTTATATTTAGTTCTCTGAATGGGAGACTGTCACAGGGAAGATGCTTTTCATAATTCATACAATCATGTTAAAGTTGCAGTGGTCTGGAACAAATCAGCACCTAATCAGAAGGATTTGACTGACAAACAACAAAAAATCGGAACAATCGCACGTGTGTGTGTGTGTGTGTGTGTGTGTGTATGGCTGTTCTACAAATCAGTTTTAATAAAAATCCTGGGTTTGTTAATCCTGAAAGGACACACAAGGGAAAATTGTGTGTGCATGATGGGAGCAGACAGGGGCGACTTCGGGGGCGTACATAAATAAAGAATTGCATGAACCTATGGATGATTAGTGGAAATTGGGGAGTGGCTGATTTTCTTTGCTTGAAAATAGCAGACCGTTTAAATTAATTGTCCAGGTTATAATGTGAGTGAGTGGACACTGTTGTAGAAAATTTCTCAAGACCCAGTGTTTGCTGTGGTGGTGGTGGTAGTTTAATAGTAATCCAGAAAACGGTGAGCCCTCTGGCACAGAGCAAGTCTGGTACAGGAGACTGACCAAGAGCCCAGGGCAGTGCGACATTTATACAGTGGGTTACAGAGTGTGGGTTTGATCAGAGAGGGTGAGTAAAGCAGAAGGCAGGAAACGGTATTTGTAACACAGTTCAGGTTCACAGACACACTCAGCAGGTGGTAGGAAGCAGGTAGAGCCGTGGAGGTAAGGAAGCCATTTGGTCCCAGACAGTGCAGAGGAAGAGACAGGAGAAAGTAAATTCCTTGATTAAAAAGGCTCTGATTAACATCAGGACACAACAAGGAATGAAGTGATCAGTGTCTTATACTTGGAAGAAAGTAATTTTTCTTCCACAACACATCCCGACAAACTGCAGCAGAGCATGACAGGAAGCAGCATGAAAATACGTCTGCGGTCATATTTTGCATACTTCTGTGTGTGTGTATGACTGAAGCTGCTGACTGACTGAATTCTCACATTGACCGTCTTCCTGTCGGACTGACAGCGCAGCTGGATGCTGATCGAGTGTCTGACAGATTGACGAGTGAGATCTTTGACTGACACTGAGTCGATGAAACCTGCTTCGTCAAGATCTGTCTGAATTCATCTGCCGAGGCACAGCTACAGAGTAGGCAACACAGGCAATTGTCTAGGGCCCCAGGATGAAGGGGGCCCCGAGGGATGGCTGACATTAGTCCATTTCAATGGCAAAATAATGGAACTGCTTTCGATGCAGCAACGACAGCACATTGAAAATCCCCTGCACTTTCCAAGTACTCACTGGGTAGTTGCTAGTAGAGGGCCCCGACAGACGGCAGATATCAGCGACACAACTTGGAACCTCTCAGACACATTACAATGACACGTTGGGAACCTCCCCACTACTATCCGGCCTGCATCAATGTGCAATCCTTGTCAATCACACCAAAAAAATGAAGCGCGAAAAGCAAAACAGCCAAGAAGTGGATGAAAAGAAAAAACGTGATAGTAGTATGTGAGAATATTTACGCTATGTGTGTCCCAGTTAGTCCCAGGCACTTTGTCCCAAACTCCCAGTCATCCACCAGAAAAGTTAACTGCACATTTAAGTTAGTGTAAAGTGAATTCAGCCATTTTCTTCTGCATTCATAAAGTGTTTATATTAATCATTCATATCTAACAGTGTGACACTTCTGTGGTCTGACAAAGTTAGAGCAGCTTACTTTGGATCAATTTTATCAGCGTTATTTTAAGAAGTAGTCAAACTTTGCTAGCCTATGTCATTAAGTCTTGTTGCCAATGGCTGTGTACATATATTCATAGTCACGCAATAAGTAACTCATTTGCTGCCAATAATATTTTCTCCTAGAATATAGTATTTGTTGTCAAATGCTAAATACCAGATGATACCAGCATCAATCTTGCTGTCAATTTGGTGTAGACTGTGGCTAATTTGTGTTTAGAATTGAAAGATAATATAGTAATAATGTAATGTATCCATACATTTTCTGTTAAATGAAATAAAATGTTAACATGAAGCATTACAGAGTAACTTACCCCCAAAACCAATTTTTTCAGCTGAAAACGTTTTACTGGGGATTTAGTAGATTTTATGATTGATCCTGGTCTTAATCTAAACGTTGTAGTAAAAATTGTTTTAAAATCTACATTTTGTGCTAAAAACCGGCATGTGGAGGGCCATCTACAGGTCAAAACCTGATTATTACAGCTAAAGTGCATTTGGTGGTAACTGACATCACCGCCAACAGTTCACTCTGAAGCCCGTCACGCACCCCGTATAAAAAGATTCCCTCCACCATTATCAAACTAGAGAGTAGGTTGGATTCAGAGCAGAGAGATTAACTAGTAATTACTAGTACGAGTCAGGTTGTATAGTTAGCATAGTGTATTTTAGTGTAGGTTTACCGTTACAGTTAGTAGTGTGTTTAGGTTAGTTTTAGTGAGAGTAGATAGTTATTAGTTTGTTCGATTTTCCAAATAGTTGTAGGTAGTACGTTAGCTTTAGCTTGTAAGTTTGTGTTTTTTAGTTCGTAAGTTTGTGTGTTTTAGATTGTCATTTGTGTTACGGTCAGTTAGCTTTTTTAGCTAGTTGAATGAATGGTTCAGCAGTGTTCATATCCTGCACCAGTTTGCACCGGACCCAGAAACCAGGACGCGAGTGGCTGCATGTCCTAGTCCAGCTGGAGGGCAGCGATGTCCCCCTATGCCCCTCCTATGTCCTCAGTCCCAGCCACCTCAGCAGAACCGACTGGCTGTTGTAGCCATAGACATATATAGAAGGCTAGATGCCACATAATTACAAATTCTTTCAGAAAGAAAGGGGAAATATACAGATGTGCAAATGGCGGTTCTTGTAGATATAGTATAAATACAGTATGTGCAGTTGCACAGCAGTGATAATTAAATCAATTTAAATATTTACAGTAGAGTGTGATGGGCAGGAATGTAGCGTTCTTTGTGACAGCAGAGCTCAATGAGCCTGTTGGAGAAGGAGCTCCGCTGTCTGGGTCAGTGGTGGGTCATGAAGGGGGTGTGAGGGGTCGTCCATGATGGACATCAGTTTGTCCCTCACTGACTCAAACGTCTCCAAGCTGTGTCCAATAACTTGTCCAGCCGTACGGAGTTTATTCATCCTATTAGAGTCCCTAGCAGTGATGCTGATCCCCCAGCAGACAGCCGCAAAGTGGATGTCACTGGACACCACAGACTGGCAGAAGATCTCCAGCAGTCTGCTGCAAACATTGGAGGATCTGAGAAGAAAGGAGCCGGAGTCAGAGCAAAAAAAGTATCAATACATTAGTGCAATCGTTTTATTCAGTTTTGTCCATTAATTCATCATTTACATTTCAATTAATGATGAAGTGATGGAATCTGAGGGTGTCAGGCTGTGGTTACATTACATTTTATGGTTACATTACATTTTAAATATGTTTGTTCAGCTTGAACAATATAACAATATAGTTAAAGATTTAAAAATACTGTATATAGAGATCAAATACATTGTGACATGACTGTAATCTCACAATCTGATCCAAAAATAATGTGTTTGGTGATTCCGACTTCAAAAGGTGTTGAGGTTAAATTACAGTAATTTTAAATTTTGTTTGTATTTGGCTCAAAAGCATCCAGTGACTTTATATTATATACTTTATCCATACATCTGTTTGTAAGGGACCCACATACTGCAACTCAAAACTGCTATTAATTGTGTAGACCCCTATTTAGGCATACTACTTTCAGTCCTTACAAACTGTCACTGTCACTTGGCTCTCAACGCCATAGACCATCATTGCAATTCAACACTTCTGTGATAACTACAGTAACTAATTCCCACGAGTGTCTTTACTGTGACAACAAACAAAAAGAGACACAACAGTATTGAATCTCTTCACAGAGAGGTGAAAAAATAAATTTATGCTCCATCTAAATCTTTCCTTTGGTTGAAGGACTGGTTAGGTGTCCTGTGATGAGCTGGTGACTCATCCAGGTTGAACCTTGCCATCCGCCCCTTGACAGCTGGGATCGGCTCTGGCATGCACCGAAATAAACGGAAGAATGATGAATGAATGAATGGTCATGTCCCAAGTGTGTAATTTATGGAAGGAAGTAGCTGATGCCAACATGCAGCAAGCATTCAGAAACGTTAAGGTCAACTTTTTACAGAAGAAAAAGGAGTTGCACAATTAAGTCTTGTTTTCGAAAAGAAATGCAGCAATTTCAACATGTCCAATAATTCCGAATCATAGCCACATTAATAACATTTGTAATAAACCAAACTGTTTGTAAATCCGTCACAATTTCAGCAAGTTAATAGTATTTTTGTTTGAGCAGGTCACTCACCTTCCAATAGCCACCATACTACATACCACAACAGTACCCCCTGGCAAGATGGCCGCCAGTGAATGATGCTGTAGGCTCCTCCTTGAGTCATCTAGCCTTCTTGTATTTATCTATGGTTGTAGCAGCTCAAATTGCTAGGGCTCTGGACCGCAGGGCTCTGGACCATCGTGCTGGCTGACAGGCGATGCAGGAGGAGAAAAATCCTCCACCTCAAATGAGGTATAGGACACAGTGTCGACGCTATTATCTGAGCTGTCACTCATCATAGCTTGTCAAGGTCTGAATCTGAGGTATAATGTGTGTTTCTTCACCACACCCCCGTTCTCATCGATTCGCCAGCCCACCACCCCACAGCAGCCACATCTGATTGTTGCCAAATTCAAAGACTTCAAACTGATGGAACTGGTTCCCAAAGGAGATACTCGACCGTCTCAGACAGCTGTTCCCGCTACGGAAGAAAGTCGCTCTGGATAAGCTATACGTTATTGGACTGTTGTACCGCAACCAGGATGTAACCCCCTGGCTCCTCTGGACACAGGTGATTAGATCCTACCTCCACCCCACAGTCCAGGTGATCAAATTATACAAATTCGGATATATCTACACGTCTCTCCCATGAAGAAGCATGCAGGTCAAAGCCCCCTGCACATCTCATGGTGAGATGTTGTTTCCAAGTCTTTCTACTTTTTGCTTCTGGGTTCTCCCTAGGTTTCTTCCCTTTTAATGTTTTTGTCTGTTGTTCTTGTGTATGGAATACGTCATCATATGGGCAGATAGATACTTTATTTTATGTGATACTTTATTCATATATGCAGGGCTTGAAGTATTCAGGCTCTGTGCCTCATCTCCAGCGTTTGATTATTAAGAAAAAAAAATCACATACACTAAAAAACTAGCTGGACTCCGTTCTCAAACAGCTACCGTCCAACTATACGCCAGCAATAATAACTATGGGCACACACATTAGTTGAGATCTAGCTGCAGTTGATGCTGCATTCAAGACACCTTGGGGAAAAATGACTTGAACACTGAACAACATTCAAGTTGGTAATTAATGGTCAGAAATTACACATATACATTTCTTAAAAATAAGCGGTCACATGGGACCACCGCCAAAAGATGTCAGCACACTGAGAGAGCTCCTGCCTATAGTTCTTAATCTGCGGATCCTAAGCCAAATAATGTGAGGGAAACTCGAGAAAAAGAGCAATTCATTTTTAAAGCTTCCTGACACATGAAATATGGGACCTTTGCAAAACCCTAACGGACACTCAACCATCAACGTCTGGAGCTGAGCCATGAGGTGAAATGAAAGAAAGTGGAAGCGATGAGGGAGGAGATGGAGAAATATAAGAGGAGGAACAACGTCCAATTGGTGGGGCTGAAAGAAGGCAAAGAAAATCTGGATGGATTGGTGAAGTGCGTGGAGAAGATTATTCTGCAAGGTTTTGAGCTTCGAAGGAGACACCTTCGAAATCGAACATGCGCATCAGGGGGCCAGTAAAGTTGCAGAGCCAGGTGACGCGCCGAGAACCGTACTGATATGGTTTCTGCGCTCGGCTGCCTGAGACACGGTGCTGTGGAAGGCGAGAGAGAAGTGCTGAATCCAGTGGGAGGATTGCAAACTGTCATTCTTCGATGATTTAAGCCGAGAGGTGATGGGAAAAAGAAAGGAGCTTCTTCCTCTAAAGAAGAACCTCGAAGATCTTGGCGCAATCCCGAAGCTGGTTTACCCTGCGAAGCTTCTCATCACCTGGAAGTAATCGTATACAAGGGCTTTCAGATCGTCAAGTTCCTGTAATGCATCATATATCTCGCCTCCTTTACTTGTCTCGTCAGGGATAAAGGTACAATGAGCTTCACCAATCAGCTTGCATACTCCACCTTGGGATGTGGTGAGCAAGTCTAGTACAACACGATTTTGCATCACCATTGTACAAAGAGCTTGTAGCTCTTGGCTCGTCCCGTTTAGAGCTTTCCTGGTGGAATTAATGTGTCGTAACAAGGCGTCGTTGTTCCTAAGACAAACAACAAGCTTAAGGTTTGTTGGCAGTCAGTGATGCTTTTCGGACGGAGACCAGAATTATGTGAGGCATAAGGCATACAGTATGGGCACAAACATAACAGTCGGTGGCATTATTTAAATGTGCTGTCGTGTTCATAAGTCGCCACCAAGAGTTGGTGGAGTACTCGTGTGGGTAGATACCGCCGTCCAAATCATGGTGTGGAGTCTCATTATGTTGTGGCAATGACCTCGGAGCCCTGAGGCTGTGTCCTCCCTTTGTAGCCCAGACTTCCCCACAGTTCCGCCGCTAGGGGTCAGGTACCTCCTGTAACTTAGTGTGACTGAGATGTATCCAGCTGGGGTGTTCTGCAATTTTCACTGCTGTGGGTGTTGATAGAAGAACCTTGAACTCTCCCAGCGTGGACTGGCCCAGTTCTTCCGTTTGATGACCTCGATAAACACCCAGTCTCCCGGTTTGATTGGTGTGGTGACCTGTAGGGGTCTGAAGAGTCTGAAGGCAGTAAATTTGCATTTGACACATCTTTTTGTTGAATTATTCTTGTCATATAGTCTGCTAACGTCTGTTCTTCAGCAGCAGCCTGAAGGTCATTTGCAACAACAAGTAATTATAAGGTCAACAATGCATAATTTCAAACAGAATTAGTGCGTCTGTTGTTGGAGTTAACTCATATAGAGTTTCATGAGATCCAAACATTCAGGCCATGGTCTACTTGTTGTCTCCATACATGTCCTTAGTCGTCTTTTAATCGTTCCGTTCGTCCGTTCGAAGAGTCCCACGCTTTGCGGATGATATGCACAATGTTTTAACTCCATTTGTAGATGTTCTGCAAGTCTGGAAATTATGTTATTTACAAAATGTGGTCCATTGTCACTATATAAGGTTTCTGGTATGCCATAATATGGTATTATGTTTTTGCATATTGCTTTTGCCACTGATATTGCATCAGCATGTTTGGTTGGGATTACTTCTACCCATTTGGAAACTGTGTCAACCAGTACTAGACAGTACTTGTATGGTTCACTAGTTGTCAGTTCTATAAAGTCCATGTGAAGGATTTGAAATGGGTAAGCTGGTTTTGGGAAAGCGCCTCGTTTGGGCCTTATGTTTGCCTTGTGGGTTATAACATAGGCATGTCAGACATGTTTTGCAAAATTTGAAGGGATCCTTTGAAAGGATTGAAGTCTGAATGTAGTAAAGTATTTGTGTATTCTGTCAGTCATCCCTCCTGTCGACACATGGCAAAGCCCGTGTGTTGCAATTGCGGCTGCCTTGAATAAAGATTTAGGCAGTATAGGTTACTGAAAGTTGATAAAGAGCTGTGCGCCCTTTGTGATCCACATCCGTTTTCCTTGCAGTGGAGCGTCGGCCTGCATGTCCTGTAGAATGGTCTGATCTATCAACGACGGTGTGTTGTGTGAGATGTAGGAAGAAGTATTGTGGTCACCTGCAGCTGCAGCTGCAGCAATAGTGTCAGCCAGTCTGTTGCCGTTAGAAACAGAGTCTGTGCTGTACATTTGTATAATATAAATAGTGAGCTGTTTGGGCATGTGTATAGCAGCTGATAGATTTAGCAACAACTGTGCATGTGTGACAGGTTTGCCTGTTGATGTTTTCATGCCTCTACGGTCCCACTGATTGGCAAAGTAGAAGATGGTGGAAAAGGCGTACTGTATCTGTATAGACTGTTAATGGTTGTCCGTTGTCTGCCAATTCACTTGCTCATGTTAATGCAATGAGTTCAGCTGCTTGAGCGGATGCTGATGGAGGAAGCTGTGAAGCTTTGATTATTATGTCAAGTAGTTGCCCTACTGCATATCCTGAAACATCAACAGCATGTGGAACTAAGAATTCAAGGTTGTAGAACAACACAATGTCCGCTGAAGCTGTCACAGCCATGGCTGCTCCATGGTGGCAAGGCAGATGCCACTGAGTCCAATTTTTTTGAGTAAAATGGCAGTGGGCGTAGCCGATTACCATGTGCTTGTAGTAGTACAGAAGTCATGAACCCTGCTTTACAGTTGACTGTTTGTACAAAAGGTTTAGTATAGTCTGGCAAGATCAATATAGTCGTGTTCACGAGGTCTTGTTTCAACTTACGGAAGGCTTTTTCCCCTTCCGGTGTCCACTGTATGTTATCTGTCATTGCCATAGGAGCAGCATGGATCAAGTCCAGTGGTGGTTGAGTAGTCTCAGCATAGTGTGGGATCCATGAACGTCAATAACTACAGAGTCCAAGAAAGGACATCATTTGTTTCTTTGTTTGCGGATTGGGTGCATCAGTTACTGCTTATTTTCCAGAAGCCTGTATTTGTTTCCCTTTTACGGTGAGTGTGTGTCCCAAATAGTTGACTTCCTGTTTCACCCACTGTAGTTTTTGCTTGTTAACTTTGTTTTCTGTTTTACACAGGTGTTGCTGAAGTTTGAGAGAGTCTGTTCTGCAGCTATCTTCTGTCTTTGATGCTACCAGTAAGTCATCAACATAGACTAATAACTGGCTGTCGTCTGATAATTGTAAGTCAGCAAGACAAGACATAATGGCCTGTGTAAATATCGTTGGTGAGTCTGCAAATCTAGGAACCATGTTCAGCAACTGCTGCAGAAAAGACAGGAAACATCAAGGTGGGAAACTCAGCTAAAAGTCATTGATATGAGTCCCCATTGCCGAGCATGTTAGCAAGAAGAGGTCCTGCTTTCCTCAGGGTACAAGGGTAGGAATGAAATGATACAGCATCAATCAAGCTACATCTACCAACAGCCTGTAGGCACACAAGAAATCAGCGCCCATCATAGGAACAGACACAGAAGCCACAACAAAGTCCCATTTAAACTGACGACCTTTAAAACACACAGTCATGAACCTGGTGCCGAAGGTGCGGATAGGGGTGCCGTTCGCTGCGTCCAGCGGTGGTCCATGTCCGTGTTCGTCAGCAGAAGAGGCAGGAACAATGCTCCGCTGAGCCCCGGAGTCCACGAGGAAATGACGACCTGAAGTGCTGTCCTCAATGAAAAGCAGCTTATCACTGTTGCCGGTACACGCAGCTGCTAGCGAGCCCCGGGCTTTTCGTTTCCCGGCTCGCTGGAAAGAACATGGTGGGATACAACGCCGGGCCTGCAGTCAAAAGCTGTGATGGTAGAAACACAGGTTGCTGTCCTTCCTCTGGCGGTCCGTGACGGCAGCTACATCTACCAGATCATCGCCCTCCGGAACCCACGTCAACAGGGCATTCACCAAGCACTGTCGGGACGCCAGCAATAGTCTGTCTGCCTCTTCGGGCAAACCCCTGTAGTCCATAGTGCGGAGGAGGAGAGAACTGGCCAGGGCCATACGCACCTGAGGTGTGAGTTGACGCAGGAACGCAGGTGGGTGAAGAGGAAGTGTCACCATAAACGAGCAGCAGCAACATATTCTCCATTAGTTCAGAAGGCTTGCTGTCTCCTAATCCAGTCAGAGACAAAAGGCGATCGGCTCGCTCCATATCCAAGAGCTGGCACTGCCGTAGTAACTCCCTCTTAGACAATGTTCCCTCTAAGCTGCGCGCTTGCGCAATTGCGCTGTACTCGCACGTTCTCAGCGCACAAGAAAATATATGCAGCGCATAAAATAAAATTCAACATGAGCGTATTCATTAATATCTAGTAATAGACCTAATCTAATCAATTAGACCGATAATATTGTTCTCTGTACCATTTTGCATTGTAACTCCATGAGTGACAGGTGTCCAGCCAATGATACGAAGGTTCACTTCCTCTACGCAGCCAATCACAGCATTGACGGTGCTTGCGTATTGCCCAGCCTACACGCGTCGTGCAGGTTAGCTAGCTAACAACAGTGCGGCGGAGTT
>CAAKHB010005920.1:0-10812 GCA_901007665.1 Aeoliscus strigatus | reverse complement strand
TGTTCAAGGTAAATGTCAACCTTCAAGGCCGTTTTGTGGGGGGTTTGTTTTTAAAATTCAGTGCGCGCACACACACACACACACAACCACACACACACACACACACACACACACACACAATAAAACTGTGTATAAGTACCTGTCATAGTCTTCATGATAGCTGTCACAGCCCAGGTCATACTCGCCACTGCATGTGAAGGTGACAGACAGAGAGATGTGGTTAGTAAAGTCCAAAACATCAAGACTGTGTTCACTGCCACAGAATTGATGGCTTCAGTCACTTCATGTGGAAAGAAGACAGTGTTCACCATCTTCAGCCAACCGGAAAAAGACAATGGATATATTCTGCTGCAGCAACGAAGATGGAAAATCCATAAAAATCATGTCGCACATGGTGTACACACCTTCACGCTTGAACGTGGTGAGGAAGCTGTGATGCAAAGTGACATTAAGCCTGAGCGAGATCCCATTCTGGTGTGTCAGACCTCATCGTTTCCTGCTAATCCCAGCACAGTGCCGCTAATAATCCCTCCATGTTGCTCATCCTCGTCATTGTCTGTCCAGCTGACTGACGCCCTGTGTTTGTCATTCTTTCATTCACCTGTGACAGTTGCATTGGCGTGATAATGACCTCGCTCTTTCCATTTCCGCTTTCCTGCATTTGGAGACTCCATTATCACCGTACATGCAGTGGTAAAAGAGTTAGTGAAAGCCCTTTGAAGCAAATACTGCGATCACTGCAGATTTCTTGTGAATGTAGTTAAAGTGCTATTTTCAAACATGCTACCTGTTGTAACTGAGCTGGAAATTCTTTTCCCAAGTACTCGTCCAACACAAATGACGTTCACACGGATTCATGCAACAACTGCAGCGGTGAGAAAGCACCGAACTTTTGATGTTTTCTTTCTTTTCTTTTTGAGTGTATTTCTTTCCCCAGTACTCACACTCATGAGGACATATTTTGATTGGAGGAGTAAAGGGATAAAGAATGACTACTAATCATACAACAAATATGAATTAAACAACATCATGTAACGGAATCTAATGATAACAACAAAACACACATACAGAATTGGAATTTTCCTCAATCAACCAGGAGCATCATGAAGCCCTGTAGATTATAACATGGAAAAATATGATTTTGTTTTTCACAGGTTCACATAGAACGTTGGCAGAAAGATTTCAGAACACTTTTCCCCCACATATTTTCGGAAACACGCACAGGCCCTTTTCTCGCCATCTGTCTCAGGGAGGCAGTGAATCTCCTGATCGTAGACGTGCAGCTCATCACAAGGACGAGATCTATGTCATGTTTTGTGTCCGGAGGGCACCAAAGAAAATATTCCTTCACAGTCACTCACACACTTTCATGTCGGAAACAAAAAAACGTGTATTTGTGTGGATCCTAACTTAATTTGGACCTTTAATTACCTTCCCCTCAGCTTTGGTCTCACTGACAGCTGGTTTCCTGAGCTCAGGAGACTAAATCATTTATAACAAGGGCTCCTGTGTGAGTGGCACACATTCCAAAGCAAAGTGGAATTTGAATCTGACTGCCTTCTGTTTTCCTGCTTGAAATGGAAGCAATCTACCTGTTCAAAACTGTCCATAGATAAAGTTTTCCATTCATATGTGTTTTTATGTGTTTTTCTTCCTCCGTCTGACTCTTTTCTTCCTGCACCAAGCTGCAGCTTTGCTGATTGTCGGAGTGAATTCACCCTGAAGAGTGGCAGAAAATAACAGCTATTCACCTGAGTGGTCAGTGAAGGGGAACTAAGCCTCCGGTCTGTTTATGTCCACTGGTTCACCTTCAAAACTGCAGCCAACTTCTGTTTCTTAAATCTGTTTTACGATCCATCAGACCTCTGCAGCTGACGTCTGTTCTGGCTGTTTTTCATTTCATTTAATGGGTTAATGGTTAGTGAAGCAGCTTTTTTCCTGAAGTAAACAAATAAACATTGTACAATACACTCAGTATCCTTGTGTTTATACTCTCAACCAGGACCCAGCAATTATTCTGTATCATTTATAAAAGATGATAGTTGATCACTATGTGAATAATTTCACATAATAAAGAAATGTAAGTAATAATAATAATAATAATAATAATAATAATAATAATAATAATAATAATAATAATAATAATAATAATAATAATAATAATAATAATAATAATAATAATGATGGATCAATCTTACATGGCACTTTTCTTGACACCCAAACATGTTTTACAGAGGATTCATTAGTCATTCACCCCACATTCTTACCCATCGTTGGCTGTTCTGTGTTAAATAATGCATATTTAGTAAAGCATTCTTCACTTGATGACAGCCTGGTCAATAAAACATGTCACCACACAGTGAGGACACAACACAAACACCTATTTCCATTCAATAAAGACAAACAGGTGTTAGCTCTTCAGCAATTACCTCCGAAATGAGAAAACGCATGTGTGTGTGTGTGTGTGTGTGTGTGTGTGTGTGTGTGTGTGAGCGAGACAGATGGACGCAGGGTCACTGAAGGCTAATTCATTTCTTTTCATAATTTCTCAAGTGCTAAAGCAATCAGTTAGACATGGCTGGCTATAAATCATTTCTGCCTCAGCGTGTGTGCATAAGAGTGCGCGTGTGTGTATGTGTCCGTGTGTGAGTGTGAGTAAACGGGATGCTTTCTGTGAACTAAGCATTGCAAGGCTTTCCACTTCATCTGAATCTGTGGAAGTGTGTGTGTGTGTGTGATAGAGAGAGGGAGATGAATTACTTGTGATGCAGACAATTGATTTGAGTCGCCTAATGGATTTTTTCAATTTTCAATTAATCAATTTAAACCCAGTGAGATTCTTTTTTTTATGGTCATTGATAAACAGTGATAAACAAATGTACTTGTCATCTTTTGTCCTGCACAGTTAATTCACTACATTGTCACTGTGTCACTGTCACTAAACAGAGTCGCTGTCGTACAGAAAGTGAAATGGGTCGTCTCCTGTGTTCGATGAGCATCACGAGGACTTGGAAATGAATGTTGTGTTGATGCTGAAAACTTGTGTAATCATGTCATTTTCTCTAGACAAACAAACCTGTCGGTTAACACTGACTCCAATGTAAACTGCAGTTTTACAAGCTGAAAGATACTTCTGGTTGTATTTATGGACAATTTACAGTGTGTTACATCATTTTTTGGGTGTTGGAGTGGCAGATTGCAGATTGCAGATTTTCACTAACTTTCACCCTGGATTTAAAAAAGTCTACTTAACTCAACTCAATGCCACTCACACAGTCAACATTTGGCTGTGTTTTATTTCCAAATTCATTCCTTGTTGGACTTTTTACACGTTTTGGATACAACACAGTCAGTTCTTGAGAAATGAACCTTGGCACCTGCACACTGATGTGCATGAAGTCCTCAGTGGTTTGGATTCAGTAAAAAGTCTTAAGCTCAAAATTAAGACAATGATTAAATACTGAAGTAAACTATGCTTTTTCACGAGACTAATCCACAGTATGTACATGTCTGCAAACAAAGTCCTGATTCTGTTCTGGAAGAACGGTGGTTTCCTACCAACAATCTGGATGAAGTTAAAGAACAAAGTAGAAGAGTCAAGAGAAAAGATATTGGACATCTAACTGCACCCACACAGACACAGTCAACAGCATGAAATGAGATGGGAGTGTGAAAAATGACGTGTGTCTATAGACTGACAGTCAGGAAGAGAACGATGGAGTTGGAAGTGGACAGTGAGGATGATGAAGATGAGGAGATGAAGGTGCTAGCAGCTTGTTCTCTCAGACTGACCTGACCTTCTCCAGCTCACTCACATTCATCCTTTCTGACTAAGTCCTTTGATTTTCACCTGTAAAAAACAGTATCAATGATGCTCTATTACCAGAACCACTCTACCACATACACAGTGATGTCGATGTTCCATCTAGAAGTACAGGTACATGCAGGTTTGGGACGATCGATACACCTCATACTTAACATCGGACATTTTTATTGTTTTCTGAGCACCTCCTTAAACGTGGCAATCACACACTCTGCTGACTTAATGACTTGTTCAGAATAGTTGCCGATCAATAACACGGCACCTTGTAATCTACTCCTTGATGTCCGTTACTGCTGGGACCACTGGGCTGCATCATTTGGATTTACTGTCATTCACAGCTCCATGTCAGAGTGGGCACAGACCTACGGCCACTGGATGCATCAAGCTTCAATTACTGCAGTTTGGTCAAGGAGCGGTTTCAGCCACATGTTTACTTTAAATAGCTGTGAATGGCTTATGGGTTGAAGAGGAAGACCACTACAACAGCAACAAGTGGCCACGCAGGGTGGAGCAAGAGACTCAATAAGAAGTGTCCCAAGAGAAAGACTGGCCCTTCAAATGCATCTGCCTGGTTTGCTGCCTTGAAGGTCTATTCATCAGTGGTATTTTCACACCTGAATGGTAGAAAGAAGCAACAACCCCTTGTCAAAGCCTTCAAATGAGAGTGGACAAAGTGAAGCGGACAGGTGAAGGATGAGTAAACACTGCTGAAGCTGAAGAGACAAAGAGAACACGGACAGAGAGAGAGGAACGTCTCTGACAGCTGTCGGGGTGTGGACATTCCTCGCTGATACTGTGAGCTGCCGCCTGGGATGAGGCGTGGCTCAGCACAAGTCTGATTTCTGTTTGATTTGCCTCCTGGCCAAAGGATGTCCCACTGGAAATAATGAGTAAGTCTCTTGAGTCAGCGGGTGTTTTTAGCATCATCACCAGGGAGCAGTCAACAGATAAAATAGAACGACTTTGTCTCAATATGGTAATATAGGAAAATCATCCCCTACAATCAGACCAAAAGTCAATCATTAGTCAATAGTATACATGTGTTTTGTAAAACAACACAACAAACAAACGGATTCACTGTGTGTGCCCATGCAGATGGAGCTGGGTCCATGTGAATGTACCGGAGGAATCTACTTGGAGACAATGTGTCCTAATCCTCCTGGAGGCGGTGATACAGTGTTTGGAGTGCGGGTGAGACCATTTCCGCTGCAGCGACTGGAGACCATGTGCAGGGAACGTGACAAAATGTGCAAATGATCCCCCTCAAATACATTCTAGGACGGGTCTTTGTCGAATTACAGACAGAAATGTATTCCTACACAGCATTCCTACACATTACTTCAAGAAGGAAAAGAGGTTTTGACTTCACAATAAAATGCGTTCACAGTTGAAGGTTACTGTACCTTCTGTAGCCAATGGGGTTCAGTCAACAGGCCACAAACCCTCCTTACCCTCAACCCAGATGAACCGCCATGAACGATGGGCTGCATTTAGAACTGATCCGGTCTGGACGGCTGTGACGCTGCTGAAGTCAGCAATCTCACCTATCTGACCTCTGTTGGCCCCAGGGCTATGAAACAATTGGATAATACAATTAAATCTTAAATCTTAAGCCTGGAAATACAGCAATGTATCTATCACAGCCGACACTGTAACCGATGTGCGAGTATTGGCTAGCTGTGTTAGCGAACCTTTCTCATGCCACCTCCGGGGGATAATAACTCTACATGTATTTGAAAGGCAGTTGTCAGTAAGCACAATTCTAACAACTTGCTGTACCTTATGAATGCAGCAGAAGCTAGAAAAGACTACAACCGATGATATTAAATAAGACACTGTGTCCGCAACGCCAACTCAAAAACTCAACCAATTTGAGTCTAAATTCAGCCGGTATGGCGTCTGAAATTGGACTAAATGGTTCCGTTTTGGTTCTGTTAAATCTTTGAACGAATGTTGTTGAGACCAGAAATAAATGGAATGACAATAAATATGAATATCAACTATTCATATAAAGGATTGACGGGTCGAATAAATACGTTGGCGTGTGCTGGTGCTCTCCAGGAGACTCAGCTGCTGCAGCTCAGTGCCACTTATCAAAGCTCCGGTTCTCACTGGGAGCAGTAATTGGAAACTCTCAGGGTTCTGGATATTTAGCACTAATTAGCTGCATTACACAGCTGGAAGGTGACAAGTGACATCTAGGGCATTTACAGCGCCCCCTTCCTGCCATTCATTACACCATATATCAAGATAGAATTTATCACAGCACTTCAAAAGCTGCCCGGAGTAATTAATCCCTCCTGCCTCCTCAACGTCATCAAGCTCCTTCTCCTGCTTCTGAACTGCGGCACTGTGACACTGAGCTCCAGTCATGAGCTCTGCTTGCTGCCGACAGCAAAGTAAAACATGCTGTCCCAAAAACCGGTGACATCCAGCCTGGCAAACAAGTCCAGAGAATGGGATCATTTCGGGTGGATGTTGGCAAATACTAAGCTGCCATTCACCATCGCCCTCACGAGAGTCCGTTGTGGTTGTCAGATGATAGACAGGACTGACATTTGCCCCTTCCAGCTCCGACTGCAGTCTGCGATCCTCGGTGGACAAACGTTCATCTCAGCTAACATCTGGCTGTTTGCAGGGCGGATGACATCCACGGTGACTATTTCTGTGCCGGCCGACTGTCCGGCTGTGAAGTTTAAATTTCCCCTGGGTACTCCAAGTTTGTGAGAATGAATGTGAGAGTGTTGTCAGAGTTTGTCTGTTTCTCTGTGTCCAGGATGTTCCAGTACTCTCTCCTCGATACATCTGTTACAGTATTGTATGTAGGATATGGATGGATGGATTGTATGTGTGAGTGGTTTAATTCTTTGCCCAATTACATTTACCTCCAAGGTAAATATAAAAAGAATATACAAGGTAATACCTTGATGTACCTTTTCTTTGCTTCAAGTGTTTTTAATTGAACAAGAATTCCTTTGTGCCTGGACTGTTTGTTTGTGCAAATGAAATCAAATCTTAGATGAGAAAGTAGAATTTTGTCCGTTATCTATGTTTTCCTATCTCTAGGTGTTATGTAATCATTTAGTGATTATTCTTATTAGTGATATTTAGGCAAAACTGTTGAGTCTGACATCACGTTTACAACAGCATGAACCATATGAACCATTCGTTCTCACAGACAACACCAGCAACCAGGATACGGAAACAGCTTAATTGAATTCAGTGATCGTTGATCATCGGTGCGTTTCCTGCGCGGACATGTCAACATGTCGTCGGTGAATTCAATAAACCAATATGTCTTCATTATGGAAAACACTTGAGGGACAAGATGGACGGAACAATGGGTGTGTTCCTCGTGGTCTCAGACAAACAAAGAAGCTCAAAGAAGCAGTGGTTCCGTACTGTGGGATCCATATCACGCTCACGTTTGCCTCCATTACAAATCATCCCCATCGTCATCATCTCCAATCACGTGTCACCATGATCTGTATCTGTAAATGTTGGAGGGCAATCGTTTTATTTTTTCTTCTTCTTACAATTCAACATTCTATTTGTCATTTGTGTAAAATTGACAAAAACACACAGACAAATGACAAATTACACTTTGAATGAAAATGACCAGGAGTAGTTGTTTGTTGAGGGTGTTGCATGGTTCAAGTTGGAACCCATTTATTTCTCTGCGACAGCTTTTGGACGTGCTCTTCACCTTCAAACTTCATCATGATTCCCTACTCATATAGACTTCTAGGCTTATTTACTTTTCTGTGTGGAATCTGTCCTGAGGGTCACTGGACTTGCTGATGTTCCCAAACATACAGTAGAGCTGTTTGCATCCTCACACACTTTTACATACTCACACACTTGTTTCCTCTCCCTCGATTCCACCTGCTAACCCCCATTACCTCGATGTGCTGACAGAGCTTCTACCGTCCGGGCCTCAGTAAAGACTCCTGCTTCTTTCTATGCTGACAAGCTCAAACGTTCATTCCACACTCGTTTCCACCACATCGCTTGCGTCGCTCCCCGTGCTCCTGTCGCTCCCGCCATTTGGCAACTAGACAAACTTTGAATTATTTTTCTGTGTGTCTGTGTCTATTTGATGCTGTTTGCATGGAATGAAATCATTTCAGTTTGTCAAATGTTCTAAGCACTACATTTGTCATTATTGTACAAAAGCATGTGGTGAAGTACTGAGTCCACTCCAGAGACACAGTATGGGGGTGATGGTGGTGGGGTGGGGGCTCTTTTTACTGGGCCTGAAGTGGCACATTGTTCCTGTAAGCTGACAGAGCGTCTAAAAGCACAAAGCTGGTACTGATAGTCCATCCTGGGGCCTTCTACAGTCATACTACAGACACATTAAATGTGTTGGAAGTCATAAAGGGCCTCGGGTCTCAAATATCACCTGTCTAACTTTAAATGTATTGACATATTGTGCTGTGGCAAACTTTTGTATTTTTTGAAGTAGCCTGCAGGTGTGTGTGTGTTTGGGTGTGTGAGTGTGTCTGGTGCTGAACACTGGGGAGCATGTGTCAGTGTACTGTTGTGTTGCGTACACGCAGAAACATGGAATCTGTGTGTGCCTGTGCTTCAGTGCTGCGTGGATGTGTGTGCAGATGGGGGGTAACCTCGTCCTCTTGCTGCCCCAGGGCTCAGAGCCCATTTCCTGTTGTGCAGTGTGATAAGTTTCCCTGTCAGATCTTTGCAGCACCACTATATTTCTGATAAGCTCCACTGCTAGTTTTCCCGACCTCTGGCACTGAGATCAATTTGAGATTGATTCAGAATGCCCTGCTGGGCCGAGCTGGAAGATCAATTTGAGATGGATTGTTCACGCCAGGGGGCCAGTGACACACATACACACACACACACACACACACACAGTGCTCACTTGCTTTCTCTTTCTTGCTGACTGTTGTTTCTGTCACTCTCTGTATTCTTTCGTCTTATCTGCTCCTTTTTCATTTGTCTCACACTCGTCATCTTTCACCCTTTGTGCATCAGTCCGTGTTCATGCCTCTTCCTCTCCCACCTGCTTCTCTTACTCATCTGCCGTGGCCAAGAGTAATCAGGAGAGATAGCAATGACTTCATTAGAGGAGGTAACAGTGCTGTAGAAGGAAATGCCTTCAGGACAGGGGTGATAACTCATTTGGTTTTCTAACAAACACAGCCACAGCCGGAAACCAAATTGTCTCTGTTCCATTCTCTTACCAACACACCTTGAGGTATGGGTGTCACCGTCGCCAGCTCATGACCTTATCACATCCTTCCTTCTTCACATGACTTCATCACTGCTGCCTCAAAGGCTCGACGGCAACGCTAACAGCCCTTCTCTCTTTTTCTCTACACTGTGTGACCTTTTTCCACAGCGGTCCATCCACCTCTGCCTGCACTGACCTTTACCCACAGCACAGCCCCTGTCGTCTAACAGGAAGGAACTGGAGACCTGGTGCATCATCGCTGCCTCCACGCTGGGAGAAGACCAGTGGAAGACAGACGTACAAGTTGGACAGAAAAGAAAAACAGCAGGACTTGTGTTGTGACAAGCTGTATGTATGTATGTGTCAACAGTTTATGGAGAAATAAACGGCGAAGGTACAGGCTCCAGTTCCATATGTTTGTCTTGGTAGGTGCACTCAATGACGGTGTGTGTGAATTACAGCCTGCAGGGTTCAGGATGTGTGAGAGGATGAATCCTCAGTTGTTCAGGAGAAGGAGTTGCACGCACACAGACACAGAAGTAGTTGTGAGAAAAATGTGAGACTGCCACTCGACAAATTTATGGTTCAGACAAATACATATCTGCTCACATCACATCCCAGCCCAATCCTGAAGAGCCAAAGTGGACTTTTACTTTCTGAGTTCACTTTCTCGAGCCATGTATAGATCTGTTGAACTTAGAAATCACTTAAATCAAACTGACAAATCACTTAAATCGAACTGACAAAGTGTAGAAAGATGTAAAAAAAAAAAAAAACAACAACACATCATACCACCATCTACAGATATTCAACAACAAAGTTATTGGTCTCTACTGGTCTGGAAAGGTTTACAAAGACTTTTTTTGGGCTTTGGGACTCCAGCAAAACACGCTGAGAGCCAATATCCACAAATGGAGAAAACTTGGAAGAGCTGAACCTCCCCAGGAGTAGGTTGCTCAACAAAATTACTCCAAGAGAGACTCATCCAGGCGGTCAACAACAAACCCAGAACAACATCTAAAGAATTGCAGGCCCTACTTTATGGGCAGTGTTCAACAAAAAGACACAGACTGGACAAAGATGTCATCCAAGGGCGATAAATAAACAGAAAGGCTCATCCAGCTCATCAGCACTAAAAAAACAACAGTAGGATGTTTTCATGCCTTTATCCGTCTTTTGACAATAGAACATCACATGTTGCTCAAAAATAGTATCATAATCAAATATTTGTGAGTTTTCCAAACAACAAGATTATATTCTTTTCACATTCACAAAAACATGTTCCGCTCGACTCTTAACATCACAATCGCTTCTTTCCAAATCATCCTCCCGTCAGCCTCACTGTGCCCGCGTGACAGCCGCTGCATCGTTTCCATCTGAAGTCAAAGTCCACTTTGACCAACGCCGCTATAAATTTGATGAGAGGATGAAGCACACGCAGAGAGAGCAGACAAAAATACACGACGCCAGATGCTCAGTCCACTCTGCCACTTAGTGCTGAGCCCAGCCCCCCTTTCTCTCGCTGTCTGTCTCTCTCCTCCCTCTCCCTCTTTCTCCCTCCCTTGCTCTTTGATCTTTTCGCTGGGATGCAAAATGGAGCAGATAATATATTTAACACTGTGTAAAAACGGGTGTGCTAACAACGTTCTTACCACGTTTTAACTTTCCCTTTAATATTTAGTTTAAACATTATGGAGCAAAGAGACCTGATCATAAAATAATGGGTGGAGACATGAGATGAATTTGGAAATGTGGAGATGTGCTTTAAATATTGAGTAGCATCAGT
>CAAKHB010005918.1:0-10186 GCA_901007665.1 Aeoliscus strigatus | reverse complement strand
CCCACACCCCCCAACTCACCACTCCAAACCTTTGTATACAGGGTAGCATCAATCCCCTTCCTCTTTGTCCCTGACTCATTCTCCCACCTGAACTTTCTCCACCCTGTTGTTTACAAAATCACCCCCCTGCTGTTGTTTCCGTGGAGACAAACACCCACACAAACACCCCAGCTCGAGCCATCACTGGACCGGGCGGAGCCGACCAGGACTCGGCTGTGGGACATCAGGGGACGACCGGCGTGGGCGGCGCGATGGACCTTTGACACCTGTATGTTTGTACATGTGAGCACATGGCACAGTCTGACCCTGAAGAACCTCTGTCCCATCAAAGACACCCCCCCAGGGCCCCCAGTGCCCCCGGTTGGTTTGGTGCTGGAACTCCAGAGGAACCAGACAGAAACCCCCTCAGACCTCAGTGACAATCACACGGTCTGACCGCTGTCGGCACACCACGACTGGGTCTGTACGCCGCAGAACCCCCCCGGAACCTTTGTGGGGGGGGGGGGCACTGATGACGGGAGGATCGTGTTTGTTTTTTGTTTTTTCTTTGGCGTGTGTGTGTTTGAACCTTTTGGTTTTGATAGTCCAGCGGTTGACGTGTCTTTGTCTGAGCCAAAGAGACGAGGAAGCACCAGACTAGAAGAAAGAAGAAGAACGCAGCTAACCATGACAGCTCATGACGTCTGTTGTAAGGTATTAACGGGTGAGTGCGCGTCATCGTGTCGGCACTTCGAGCAGGCGATGTCTCGTCTGTGGCAGTTGGACACGTCCTCTCAGATGAAGACCTGACAGAGACACGGTCCTGTTTGGGACTAGAGAACGAGGGGCCGTGGACTGACTCACTTACCTTGGTCTGGTTTGGGTTCGTTTCCTCGTCTCTCATCTGTCGATCACCTCCTGGTTTTCACCTCACCTGCTTCGTGGAACCGACCCCGGGTCAGCTCATGGGAGGTGCTCCAGAAGGACGTCTCTGCTAGCACGGTCGCCTTAACGGAATGGATGCTCATGTGTTTACAGCTTGTTGAACAGCCAAACTATCACCCGACACAACTTAAGAAGGAGCTTCACGAGGCGTCGCGGCGCTCCAGCTGTCGACGTAATCCTTAAACACGTCGATCCTTTCACGGCCGCGTCGAGAAGCACACGTAACGGAGCAGCCATGTCCCTGTTGGATCATGGAGACCGGTCACCGCCACAGAGCTCTGCTGACTGTACGTGTCACACTCAGGGGATCACGAGAAACAAACAAACACAACGTTGAACCTTGTTCCACTCACAGCAGCACACATCGGAGGACCATGATCACGGGACTGTGGCCGCCATCACGCTTCATTTCCGTAATGGCGGCAACTTGTCTGTGACGTGCACAGACCCGTTGAAGGTTTTCTGCATAGTCGAGTCATGACAGTTCTCCAAAGTGTGCTCGCATGAATGTGTCACCGCCGGTGTTACACTGATGAAGATCACGTCTTAATATTTGACATTTGATTTCAAACATAATCATGCTCTGAAAAACGAGAAGAATACAAAGGAAGAACTTGTTCCTTGTATCCAGATACTTTTTTTGTTGTTTTTTCAAACCCCGAATTCACCTGATCACCACTGGGTTGCCTATTGGTTCATCACTTTTTGATATTTCCGATTGTCCTTTGAAGGCACACGGCCATATGCAGACAGTGGCGTGTGTGTGTGTGTGTGTGTGTGCGTGCGTGCGTGCGTGTATGCGTGCACAGACCCAAACATTCTGTGTAGATCTCAGACTGTGAATGAACCCTGCACAGATATTGAATCCGTTTTATATCAGTGTGTGTGTGTGTACACACCAGGTATTCCTCCTGTTGTGAGGACATCCATTTGTTTACACAGCAGCATGGAGGGGCTCCAGCTCCTCTTTGGGGGGAACAAACACGCCCCCGTGGCAAAAATCTCCACATCTTAGGGTGAAGGCTCGCTCTAAGAAAGGTCTCACAGAATTGAATGTAAGTCCACGTAGTGTCATCTGCAGTGATAGAAACTCACGTGTGTGTGTGTGTGTGTGTGATGGAGAGTAAGATGTGTACATATGAGTCATATGCAGGTTTGTGTACAGTAATAAACTACCAATAAACAACACTATGGGCATCTGTAACGTGACGAGTTGTTGAGTCTCACCTGTCTCACACTTTTCTCTCTGGTTTGGATCATTCACTCACTCTGCGCGTTCCTTTGAGTCATCGCTCAGAAACCACAGGAACAACTGGTCCAATCAGGCGTCTTGGTTTTTATTGGCAGAATGTCAAGACATGTCTGAGCATGTTAATTTTCTTTCATTCCCTGCACATATCTGCTAACCGCTTTCACTAGTGTGTCTAGTGCACCTGGAGTATGGAGTAGTTTGTTGAATATGACCTTGAACGTGGAGTCTGAGTCCTCTGAGATGACGTCTGATAGGTCTATGCTCTGGGACGTATCCTGGCAAAAGCCTGTCACATACAATACATTTATGCAATGAATTATTCATCGTCAGATCCCAACAGTTTCCAGATCTGGAATCAGCTGGGATCTACTCCAGTTTTTTTATCTGTAAAAATGCATTTAACTCTGAGCTTTCATGTGTTCATGTTTATAATCCCAACAAAATGAAGAAACTGCTGTCGTATAGCTGCGGCCGGTCTGTTTGTTTGGACCTTTGAAAGGTCAGTGTTTTTAAATCCATGTTTCTTACCTTTGTTTGAGTCCAGGATGACAGGTTCAGGTAAATCCAAATACACAGCCTGTTTCTTAAACTCTTCCAGCTCAGGGGCCGTCAACATACTTCTCCTGCCTGAGAGAAACAGACGTCAGGAAACGTAGGTTTGTTATGGATGATGGTTCATGTCAACAGTGGTGCCCAGACGATAAACATCTGACCCAACAACTCCTCAAGCACTCCACTAAGACTTCAGACGCTTTATTGTGAAATTAATTGTTGACATCATTCGTTTTCTATATTTGGTTTTTTTTTTCTTTGCTGGAGGTTTGCGTGTCCCTGTGAACCTGGGAGCTGTGTTCTCTGGAGCCCTATGCTCCTGGTAGGGTCTCCCAAGGCAATTTGGTCCCAGGCAAGGGGCCAGACAAAGAATGTTCCAAAATCAAGGGGCCCACGTCTGGCTCCAGGAGCCCAAATGTTGAGTGGCCTTTGGCTGGGTCTGCCACGGTGCCCGGCTGGGCCAAGCCCAATGGAGCTACGCCTCCATCCTGTGGTCCCACCATCCACAGCAAAGACCGCCGGGGTGCAGGAGCTGGAGCTGCTGACATGAGGCATCAAGCGGGTGTGGGCAAACTTACAAGTCCCCGGCTGAGTGACGCTGTGTTGGAGATTACCCGGGTTGCCCTCCCTGTGCGTCAGAGAGGATTTCCGGTAGGGGGACTCATAGTCCTACTGAGGAACTTCAATGCACAAATGGGCAATGACAGAGTAACTTGGAGAGGTGTGATTGGGAGGAACGACCTCCCCAATCTGAACCCAAATGGTGCTTTGGTTTTGGACTTCTGTGCAAGTCATGGATTGTCCAACAAACACCGTGTTCTAGCATAAAGATGTTCATAATATACCCGGTACCAAAGGACCTCAGGTTGACCCTGAAGGTCGATGATCGATTTTATTATTCTATTATCTGTTCTTAGGCCACATGTTTTGGACACTCGGGTGAAAAGAGGGGCTGAACTTGAATCGAACTTGAATGGTTGATGCTCTAATCCAGCTGAGAGCTGTAGCTCCTCGGTGCTACTGGGAGCCTCAGGGTCAATGGGGCAGCATCCCTCAAACACCATGATGCAGCCTCGGCTGTGGCGAGGTGGTAAAGCAGTGAGTGTGGGAAAAGTTTCAGAAAAGGACTTTCAGTCGGCACCAAAGTTGTTCTGGTAGATTGTCCAGCACCTCAGCCAGGCGAAGCGGGGAACCACCAGAGCTGTGTTCAGTACTGGTGTGACACTGCTGAACTCAAATAAGGAGTTTGTCGACTGGTAAAGGAGCACGTTGATGAACTCCTGAACCTCACAAACCTCACAGACCCTCTGGGACAGAGAAGGGGCTCAAACAAATTCACAGTGGCAAAGCCCCAGTGATTGATCAAATTCCTCCTGAAATGCTCAAGGCTCGGTGTTGAGGGACTGTCGGGCATGACGCGTCTCTTCGGCGTTGCGTGGAGGTGTGGGGCAGACTGGGGTGGTGGTCCCACTCTTCAAAAAAGGGGACCAGGAGGTGTGTGTCAATTGCAGAGGCATCACATCGCTCAGCCTCCTGGGGAAAGTTTACTCCAAGGTACTGGAAAGTAGGGGAGGGCCGATTGTCAAACATCTGAAGAGGAGCAATGTGGGACCTGGTCATGGAACAACGGACCAGTTCTGTACTCTTGCGAGGATCCTGGAGGGTCCTGGGAATATGCCCATCCAGTCTCCATGTGCTTCGTGAACCAAGAGAAGGCACATGACCGGGTACTTGGCAGTAAGTCAGACTTGTCCCCAGTGAGGGCCTCCACTGTCACATGTCATGTCACATGTCACCAGTCCTGTTGGTGATCTTCATGGGGCAGCGGGGGTGGTGCTGCAGTCGTCGTATCGCACTTCTGTGACAATCTTCAGGTCAATCTTCATTCCTACGCTCAACTTTGGTCATGAGAACTGGATCATGACCGTACAAGTGGCCGGCTGAATTAGTGACAGGGTGAGGAGCTCAGTCATCCGAGTGGAGCTCACAACCGCTGCTCCTTTGTGTTGAGAAGAGCCAGTTGAGATGGTTCGGGCATCTGGTTAGGATGCCACCTGGATGCCTCCTTCAGGAGGTGCTCCAGGCACATCCAGCTGGGAGGAGGCCCCGGGGCAGACCGAGGACCAGGTGGAGAGATTATACCTGTATCTCCACCCTGGCCGGGCGATGCTGCACATGAAACATACTGCAGCTGTTTGCCAGTGTGAATTTTCAATAAAAAGAAATGTACTGTAATTGGTAGTAGCTCAGTTTCCCACACCACAGTTCTTGATATTTAGATGTATGATGTGCTCTTACACAAAAATACAAAAAGCATTAGGATTTCCTGTATGTTCAAAGTCTTACTCAGCAGCTGCAGGGACATGTAGGCTCTTCCTCCTATCATGTAACTGGCCAACAGAACGAGGCAGTCGGAGCACCCACTTTTCAGGCGCGTCTCAATCATAGACAGAGGGTGTTCTGGTCACACACAAATACACATGCTCAGGGATGCAAAGTCCAAATCTGCACGCACATGATCAGCCCAAATATTTGCACAGCGACGTGAAATCAGTGGCACCCACCCATAACCAGAGTGTTGTTTATCAGCGTCATCTTCGTCGTGATCGAGAAACAGCTGCCAAACCTGTCACAAATATGACTTTGTTAAACAATTCAAAAAAATCAAAAGAATATGAGACTCATCGGACTTCAATTTACATTTTGTGAACTTGCAAAACATTAATGGCGTCACTCTCATTCGCTGCGGTGATGTTCCCCCATATCGTGTCCACAAGCATGTTCGTCAGCTTCCTGGATCCTGGGATGTCGGTGCTTTCTGCGATGTACGTCCACTGGCCCAACAGCTGCAGTACACAGTATCAGTCATTTCTGACAGGAATCACGTAGATAAACGACACTGGCGGATCTCACCGGGTCTCGTGTTTGGATGTCCATCTTTTGGATCAGACTCTCAGAGCCGGTAAGAGGCGCTGAGTCCCCGGCAGACAGGAGAATCAGCACCGTCGCTGAAAAAATACAAAACCTCCTCATGTCTTCACTGCGACGACTTTCAGAAACGGAATCAGAATTTCACTGGTGTGAAGCTGGTGCATCGGACCACAGTGGCTCCTCCCACACGACTCCTGACTTATCCATGTGTTCTCATGTGAGGACGTGAGAGGCGGAGACAAGTTTGTGTTTGTGTTTGTTTGGATTTTTAGAATCAGAATTACAAATGATTGTTCTGGACTGTTCTGTCCACGCCATGTTTTCAATCTTACCATCTTGTTCTTTTGTCTTAAGGTCGTTCTGACATAGCTTTGGACGTAGGTTTCGGGTCAATATCCTCCTGTAGGATGAACCCCTGAGCAACTAGGTCCATCCCAGGTGGCGCTGCAGAATGTGGTGGTGGACAAGTCACCGACCCTGGATCCAGCTAGTGGTCGGTGTTTAATCAAAATGAACAGTCAAAAAATGGGGAGCCCAAAACAACAATAGTCATAAAAGCTATTGGTTTGTTCCACAGACTATAGAATATTGTAGCCTGCCGTCAGTCACCACCTCCAGCAGAGACAGTATCAGTAAATTCATGGTAAATTCTGGTATTATGTCTTCTCATCAACCGTCATGGTGGCATAAAAGACAAGGAGGAACACATGTTGTTGTGGAGATTTTGTGTTTTTTAATGTGGATGAGGCATGAAAGAGTAGGAAACACCGTAACAACGAGCACAGCTGATACGTAGACGACGACACTGACACAGTGCATCTGCCAAAAGAGGAGGGAATCAGTTCACAAACATATCGAAAAGACGATCCAGGAGTCGGACAGCTGGATGGAGCGGCTTGGCCTCAAATAACAAGTTCATGGCGTCCAGTCCCCCTGACGGAGGGATGTCGTCTGGGCAGATTTCTGTGTGCACATTACAAATCATTGACAGCAGCGACGACAACAAACAAACAAACAAACAAACACAAACTGAAGAGAAAACAAATGGGAAACAAATGAAGCCTCACCGGAGTTTGTGTCGGCCATTAATGGAGACGACATCTGCAAACAGTCGGCTTGTCTCTTCAGCATCTCCACATCGGCAGTGGAGACACTTTGTCTCCGGCCTGGAAATCAGCAGCACAGACACAGTCACAAAGAGATGGAAAGGAGGCTCTCTATGGCCACAGTCACATGATTATTGTCATTTGTTATTATATTTGATTTGTTGTGTACATAAAGATTCACCGTACGTTTAGTTAAATGTGCATTTCAGGTTCTGTACATACATACATAGCTGTGTATTCGACAGTTTTCCAGTAAGTCAGTTAATGGAACACTTACTAAACAGCATCAGACTCGTGAACGTGTCTTTGCCGGAGACGACTGTTTCGTAGACAACCAGACAGTCGCCGCAGTCGGTGGGCAGGTAGACTTCCTTCAGGTAGAAAGGTTGTTCTGCGGGACAAAAGAAAAAAACACCCTGACAGATTGATGTTGGCTCACAGGCGGATTCATTCCCTCAGAGATTCCTCACCAATGATCATTGTGCTGTTCTCAAACGTCACATTGTACATCAGGCTGGAACACTCGTCATTACTGCCAAGAAAAACACGATGAAGCTGTCAGACGAATGCAACAGTCGACTGCAACAACACCCAGAAGTCACCGCTGAGAGTCAGATCGATCGATTTCTCACAAAGGAAAAGAAGACCGGTCTCCATTGGCTGTCTGCCATCAGCCAGTAATCTACTGCACGTTTCAAAAGGGACAAATCATGTCGTTCTGTTTTCTATTCCACCCCCAGTGAAGATTATCTGAGACCTGAAAGAAATGTGAGTGTTTGTTGTGTAAAACCTGAACTGGAATACGTATTAAGTGTGAAGTATTAAGAAATAGTTCCACCTTCCTCGTGTTCACAAGTCCATTTCTTTATCTTGTGTTGAACACTTTGACACAGACGGTATCGCTGCCGATACATTTGTGCTAGCATACTTTGGAGTACCGTAATTACGTGCCCCTATTTCCTCAGAAAAGGGAGGGAGAAAACGTTCCATCAACAGCCATGTTGTGTCATTACGATAATCCCATTAGCTCTGTTGACCTAAATCAGCATGTCATGACCGTAATGACAGCAGTAATTACGGTACTAGTACCAAAGTATGCTAGCGCAAATACAATATAGCACTGGGGATAGCGTGTTAAAGGGTTACAAAGATAATAACTCGTCGCCAACCGTGTCCTCTGCGTTTCCTAACGACACAAAATTAAACGATTGAATTGTCTTTTGGGAACAAGTTATTGGTCAAAGAACCACTTCATGAGACTTCAGGGGCTCTGTACAACGTTTGACATTTGTTGTCAAGGTGTCGGCGAGCATTTTACACTCTTTGAGTCTGGACGATACTGAGGATGTTTCTCTGGGCGGTGGCGCTGATGTTCAGCCAGACGCTGGTCAGCAGGTGGCCCAGAGATCGGCTTCCTGGAATGTCGGAGCTCCCGCCGATGTACAGCCACTTCCCCAACATCTGCAGTACATTATCACCGGTCAGCGACTACATTTACATGTTGCAGTTACTGGAGCGTTCGGAATAACCCGTTTACATGCGTGAGCGAACAGGGTTGTCCCATCCACTGGGATATCTCCATCAAACCATCCACAAAGAAACAAAGAACATGCGCAGAGAACAAATTCATCTTCCTTTTGATGGGGATATCCGATGACCAAATATTCGGGTTAAAAAAGGAGTAACCCAGGGGTCATATTTGGGTTTTTCAAAGAGGTTATTGGTGTTTACATGGCTGCGCGCAACCGGGTTATTGCTAATAATCCAGTTAGAAAAGGGTCATTGGCTGCATGTTAGCGTAATGTCTCCTCTCTCAACTTTTGACTCAAGAGATTTTTCCTGCATAGAAGTTCATTTGGAGCTAAAAACAACGAGTGTTGGTCTGGAAACGTGCCGATAGAGGTTCAGAGTGGGAAAGCGCAGGTTTGTTCAGTTTACTGCCACGTTTGCCTTTAAGGGGTTGAGAAAAGGGAACAAATATGGAGTTTAAAGTGAAGCCTCGAGTGAAGGTTTTCCCCAGCAACGATAGGCTAGGTCACCATGGCAACACAAACTTTAAATTGATCTAAAAAAATGAATTTCAAAAGATATTTCAGAGACATTTCCTCGCGGTAGTGTCGTTTTTTACTTACTTTATGTTCTTCTACTTCGACCTGGGATCTGTCAGCCCTCATACATGATGACTGCTGCCTGGCTGTGCTCGTTTCATACGGGACATGCACATGAAATCACTTACGGCCTGGTTGCTGATGGTTGTAGGTTCGAGTAGGGAGTCACAGCTGCTCAGAGGAGCACCGAGTCCCAGTGAGAGGACGTTAAGTAGCACGACAGCTGCGGTGGCCTTCATCCTTCACACCTTCTCAGGAACGTTCTACTGCCTCACACGCTGGAGATCAACTGGCCCAAACTCTGGATTAACCGCAGGATTTGTAGCTTTGCTGCTCTGCGAGCTCATGTAACAAAAGTAAACAGCCGACGTGTGTTTGTTCGTGGGGACGGAGGGGTCGGGGGACTTTGACCAGCTGAGCCAATGAGTGAGTGATATCATGGAATGTGAGATTCGTAAACCCCAACAACAGTGAAACCCCCAAACATACAGAGTTTACTAGTTTAGATCTGCAAGATAACAACATATTAAAGGTGGTATTGTGTTAACCTCATATTTCATCTATTTTTTTTCCCAGTTGTATCAGCTGACCCTAATCGGAACTTGCCGATATTAAATTTAAATAGCTGTGTGTTGAAACCTTTTAATCCACACGTAGTTGAGCTCCAGGTGAACATGGCTGATTGTTTGGAGAGAACAGGATTGTGAACAGAAATGGAAAAGAAAAGACAAAAATCAAATGAAAAACAGCACAGAGAAGTGGCGCTTGGCGAGTCCGGTGACTCGGCTGTGGTTCATCTTCCAGGCCTGTGGGTGGCGCTGTAACGCTGACACAGAAATACACCATAACAGAGAAGAAGACATGGTGCATGTGATGGAAACAAACTCAGGAAGATGACGGAGGAGAATGAGAACAGACACACATTCAACACAGGGAGACACCGTTGTTGTTTCCAGTTTCCAGCATGAGACTAAGGAGAGGCGGAGCTATGACATCATCGTATAGGTTGGACACCCACAGGAGAAACGCTGTTGTCGTCACATTTATTCACTGTGGAAGCAGAGATGATCAGAAATCTCTGTAAATGTCTGTCCTCACTGGGGGGTGGGGCGGTTGGGATTTAAATACAGGAAAAGGTGTGTGTGCGGTCCCAAAGGACGTGTTGGTCAAACATCCCAAACTAGAAGGCGTGTTATCAAAAGAGTTTTAATTGAATTCCACAAAGAAAACTGCTGCGTTGACGCTCTAAGGACGAGAACAGAGACGACAGACAGACATCTCATCAGTCAGCTGACAGACCGAGGTGGGGGGGG
>CAAKHB010005917.1:67068-88689 GCA_901007665.1 Aeoliscus strigatus | reverse complement strand
TTGGGGTGTGGGGGGGGGGGGGAGGGGGGAGGGGGGTTCATATCCATGGGGAGTTTAAGATGAAGAACATGCTAGTGAAATGGAAAGGGAAGAAATCAAAGCGACGCCGTGGCAAAAGGGAGAGACTTCGACAAGAAAATATGCCATCTCTCCCTTTGTGTCCCTCCCGCACTCTCCCACACACACAGTAGTAAGTACGATGATCACAGAGAGGTGATCTCAAAGATGAGCCAGTTGGAAGACAGTGAGACAATGGAAATCCAAGAAACAAAACACACACAGACAGCCTGAGAGGGTTTTAGTGAACCATCCTCCAGTTGTGTGTGTGTGATGTGACGAGGACACCTACTCCTGCAGCCATGACACATATCTTGTCTTTATGCATTGGCAGGGCGCCATTTATTAAACGACAGCAGTGGTAATGAGGCAGCAGGCAAAGTTGGGTGGTATGTGAAAACATCACGTGTGTGTGTGTGTGTGTGTGTGCATGTGTGTGCGTGCAATGAGACTATACTGTGCAAAGTAATTACGTAACAGCATGCCACAAGACACATTTTCCTCTGTAAAACAATTGGTTCTCGGCAGCTGTATGTCAGGAAATCAGCACTGACAGATTTTAATACAATTTTTACACAATTTTATGTACTTTTAAAAAAATTTAAAAAATACAATTTTTTTTCCCCCAAGCCAAACACTGATTTCACCAGTGAGGTCTTAGATTGTTGGAGTTCCTGAACAGATCATCCCAAAGGAATCAAGTCAACCCATAGTTTCCTGTCATAAGGTCTTAGTCTTCATTATTATGAATCAATCATATTCAAGATTTGGTACCAGAATCACAGACACAATTCAAGTCTTATTAGGTTGCATGAAACATTTAACACAGATAACATTAAAATAAGTAAATTGCTCTTATGGTAATAAAAATGGGCCACGCCAATCAAATAATAACATAAAATAATAATAATAAAAAAAAAAACTCAATAGCATAGATTTTTCGGGTGGACAAAGATCTTTGTTCTGAAATCTCTGGAGAAAAAACAAAGTGAATTGCAAAAATCTGTCAACCCCAAAGTTCACTAATAAATGATTTTGCAACTCAGAACTGTTACACCTAAGGAGCTATTTAATAATGGTGACAAGTCTTGGTCACCACTGGTCACCAAAGGTCATCGGTTTTGTGTCTGTTTAGTTTCTTTCAATGAAACATATTTACTGTTAAAAACTCACACCTTTTCTTTCTTTTCTACCTTCTTTTATTATTACTTGAATGCGTACACTTGTATATATTGTTTGTTATCTTTTTAATATAGTTCTTTGAGTTACTTTACATTGCTGTAAGGCAGGGATTCAGGCACTCACTGTGCGGTGTAACTGTCGGTTTTACTGTGCATATGACGAATACATATCTTGAATCCTGGAACTGGATATCTTGATTTTTTTTTTTTTTAATTTCACTTGAAGGAATATATTTTAATGTTGTGAATTTAGCCTATGAGACAAGTGAAGTCCTCATAAAACCACTTTATTTCTCAGGAGTCGAGATGAGTTCCTGTTGCATCAGGAAGCAACAGGCAGAGGAAGCTGATTAAAACCCACTTGTGAGTTTCACCCTCGGCTCTTTCTCAGGAAGTCTGTATATCCTTGCACACTTTATCTTTTTGCATCTACATTGCCCCTTGTAGTGTGTAAAGTAACTATTAATAATTAAAGTTCACAATATTATTAATAATATTAATCAATACTTAACAACAACAACAATAGAATTCTAATAATAATATTTCATAGAAATGGCCACTGCAATTTTTGCGTAAAATAAAAAACCAAAAAAACAATAAATAATAATACTATAATGCATCAAGGACTTTGACACGGACTCTGGAAGGCCTAGGATACGAACCAGGAACCCTCAGATAACTGGACGACCCTGTTCTACCTCCACAGCCGCCACAGCTGCCCTGGTGGAATTATATTCAGAAGCTCAAGGATGTGGAACAAGTGAAATAACTTGTGAAACAATGGTACGTTAGCTTTGTTTCAAACTTTCAAATTACGCTTCAGCTCAGTGGAAGGGGGAGGAACTCCATTGGCAGAGGCACCCGGCAAATCACCAGAAAGAAGGAAACGTGTCTGAAAATCCATTCAGCCACCTTCAAGTCAACTTACACACACAGCTGTGCACAGTGCGACAGGCACACCGAGGGCAGGGGGACTCTGTCGGCGTGTCACAGAGCGCTGACCACAGTGGGGCTCTCTCTCTCTCTCTCTCTCTCTCTGACACACGTACACACACACACACACACACACATATGCACAGCTTGACCACCCATCACTGCCCTCTGATTACCACCAGCTTCCACAGCCACCCTTGCTTCTTCTCTCTATCCCTCCTCCACACTCCAGTGCTCGCCCTTCTCTTTCAGCTCCCCCACATTCACCCACCTCCAACGAGCCCCACACCTCCCTCCCTTCATTTCCTTCCACCTTTTGTCTCTGCTGCTTGCCTTCTTATTTCTTGTCACGCCACATTCTTTCTTAAACTTTCCATTCTTTCTCCCTCTCTCGCACACATTAACATATAAAATGCCTCAACAGCTTTCTGGGCTTAAGTGCCTGGTGAATTAATAAGTCAATGTATAGTCACTGCTCATCCACTCACTTGACTGGTCAGACGCCGACTGATTTTTGCTCCTTTACCTGTTTACTTTCACTTTGTTTTATTTCTGACTGACCCCTACTCAGCCCGCAGTTTTGCAGAGCGTTTTGTAGCTTTTTACAAAATCACACATTCAGAAAAATGTAGGTAAACACATCATAAATTATTCACCAACCTCCCCTGTTGAATCAATGTCATAAAAATCACGTCTCAGAGACTGTGTCCAAACTTTTGACTGGTATCTACGTATACTGCACATATACTACTGAGATCCGACGTACTTGTTCTGACCAATTTCCTCATCATGTTTGATAGTTAGTTAGTTAGAACAGGAATCAAATCGACTGGGACATGTTGACATTAAACACCCAGACGTCAGGTAGCGGTGTATGATGGACTAGAGTGGACTACACTGTTTGTTCTGTGCTGGTGAGTTGAACTCTTTGCCTGGAGAACACGATGGCCATCCATATCAAAGTACCACAATTGGATAGTTTGATGACCAGTCAGAGCAACGAAGAAAGTGACGTTATCAGAGAAACGAGTCAATGGCAGTTTGTTTTAGAGTGGAAGGGTCTGGAGAGACAGCAGCGGAACTGTTGACAGGTTTTTACTATTGACAGGTCAATTGTTGGAGATCTGTGTGTTTACCGGTGACGTTTTGGTGAGTATAATAGTGAGTTTAATAATTTTCTTAATAGAATTAAATGCTAAATAAATGAAAAGTAATTGAAGCTAATTAAAAATCCCCCTTATATCAGTAACATAAGCACAGTGACTGTCATGTTCTACGTTCCCAATCACTGTCCATTGCTTTAAACCTGGGTTAATATTATTTGTCCTTCGATCGTCACGTAACACACCGACACACAATAAACAAACACAAAAGACTAAATTACATGTATGAATAATACAACGCACATTTTGGGGAACCAGTTGGTTCCCCAACTTTGTGGAAGGTAGCATTACATGATATTATACTGTGGGCCTCAAGACGTGAACATACTTTATTCCATTGTCGCCTCCTCTCTCCATATCCCACATCGCCCTGCCACCCACAGTTGGAATGTGGTGTGCAGCTAGCGGCTAATGTGACCTCAGGCCCCCAGCAGAAATGGAACGATGGCTTCAGAGGCCATCTCACTCCACACCTGCATCGTTTTAAACTTGAGTACCTCATGCCAACCAACCCATTAAATAGACTTTGAAGTGTCGGTGTTCACTTTCTTCTTTCTTACTTCACACCCAGGCACCTGTTTCCTGCAGTCAGGACTCAGAGCATGTGGGTTGGTGGACACACACACCATGATGTGTGTGTGTGTGTGTGTGTGTAGCCTGGTGTGTCCATCCATACAGACACATTCTGAGATGTGGAAGTGTTTCAATTTCCACGGTTCTTCTTTGTGTGTTTTACACACGCATATGTTTGCCGCCCGTGTTCATTTGTGAACATCCCCTAATTGCCTTGGAGGGCTCCGACCCAAATTAAAATTCACTTTCAAAAAAAAGAAATTCCCCACTAATGCACTGTCGCTCAGTACACGAACACACATTCATCTAAGATGCAAGCCCACTTCTCCCAGGAAAACAAAAAAATGACTGCAATAAGAAAAAAAAGTGCCCGCATACAGACATCTTCACCTTCAGTCTCTCTCTCTCTCTGTCTTTCTCTCTCTCTTGCTCCGTCTTTAATTACTCGTAAAGTGGCTACATTAGCACCGTCCCCACTTCTTGCTCTGCTTGTCTTGTTTGTCCATCACAGTGCATCACGAGCCACCTACATTCAGGCTGTTGCACAACAATTTTGGAATGGCGTGTTTGTCCTCACTGACCTCCTCAGAGAGGATGAGAAACAAAACAAAGAGGTGCTGCAGGACTGATGAGGCAGAGGGAAATAACGACTGAAGGGCTGAGGAACTGCCTGACACTCTGAGCGATGGATAACCAATAAATGAATTTGTCGTGGGAAAAGAGCAAGTCAGCCATTGACAAACAGGATTCGGGATGTTTTTGAATACATAAATGCAATATCAGCGAGCAGTTAATTAATCTATGGTTTTGTTGCCTTTCCACGCCTCTCTGTGGTCGAATCGACTTTAATTAGAACAGTAAAGATAAGAAAAAGAGTCTGGTTGTTTTGTTTTGTTCTGAAGGTGCCAGCATCATTAACACAACACACCGATGTGTTCTGACTGTGACGATCCAAAGTGAGAATTGTACTTCCTCTGATTTGTTGTGAAGTGTGTAATTATGAAGATAATTGTGAAATACTTTGGTGTCCCTTGACACGAAAGCGTAACAAATGTGTATTTGATCATTAATGCATTCATGCATGCGTGGTTACTGACATCAGCACAGCCCAGATTTACAAGGAATGACAGATAAAGATGATCGATTCAAAACTAAAAAAAAAAAATCACTTTGAGTTCATTCTTGATTTGTTCCTTTGGGTTTGTGTGTAGCTTACTTTGGACCCATATATTTTCTATGAATAATGTACAGATTTAATGCGCAAAACATATAATCACAATAACTGCTCTTGAAGCCAACGCTGCAAATCCAAAAACTGCTTTGTTTGACTTGTAAGTAACCAAGCTGTTTTACAAATTTCAAGTTAAAGCCACATTTTTGCAGAAGGAAAGAGTATTGCTGCACATCATCCTAAGAGATAAAACACTAGTATTTGAGGTAATATAGAGCGGATCTGATCGTGTCGACATGAGACAGCCGCAGCTGAGGACTGGAAATAACTTTAGATGTTTTACATTCAGGAAAAGACGCCGTGGGATATCTATCTCCATTGAATCGAAGTTGGTGCAAAAGTCAAATTAACTGTCACCTCAGTGGTTTGTCCAGTTAAGCGATGCAGGGGTGATATCGAGAGTTTGCACTCCCCCATAAAGAGCTCTATCTGATGAAGAGTACAAAAAAAAACTCCATTTTGTTCCCTTAAACTGCTGAATCAAACAGTGATTATTATCTTCCCATCGCACACACACAGCCTGTATGTCCTTCATAATGTATGTTAAGCACTTATGACCACAGTATTTCCCAGTGTGCCTTTTTCAAACATCATTATCTCACGAGGCGTGTTCTGAACATGCTGAACGAGCTTTGTAAATTAGGTCATGTGCGTTTTCCTAATCAATAATTCAACAGAAAATTATCATTGTTAGCTCTTATGGGCGGGGGGGAGGGAGTAATGTTTGTTGCTGATGACAAGGCGGAGACCAGAGGATACGTGGGCTTGACATTTACACAACCGGGGGTGCTGTCGATGTCAGCAAACAACACAGTAAACAATTGTTGGATCCTGCCTCTTAGGTGTTGGAAAACAGCGGATACAAGAATAAGGGCCAGGGAGTATAAAAGGAACACAAAGAGTGACAGTGAGTGTGGGGAGAGAGAAAGTCAGGACAGTGAGACAGTGACAGCCATGACAGCTGGTATTCAGACTGGTGTGAGATTCTGACGCTCTCCAGTCTGTGTGTTTGTGTGTCAGAGCATGTGTGTGCTGAGGGGACGTAGCGGATGCTGTGGTCAGGGGAGGCTGAACTTGTTGGATGTTCAGCCAGTATCATGGAACACTTCTTGGTTGTGTCACCAGATGCTCCCTTTTTTTTTTTTTTTTTCCATTGTGACATAATGAAGCCCCTTTCCTGTCGCCTAGCAACCACAGAAGTTGCGGTGATTGCCATGAAATCAATAGGATGTCTGACACAAGATGTGTCCTGTTTTTGTCTTGTTTTCTTTTAAACAGACAACTGACAAAAATGACAACTGATATAAATTGCCACAAAACGGGTATGTCAAATTAATATATATGGACACAAGTCAGAGAAAATGCAACAAAAACGTGTGACAACCTCTGAGGTGGAGACACAATTTCAAATTGGGAATCACTTACCACTGTCATTGACACATCATACAAAGTATGTACTTATTCATTATGTACACTGCTGTTTAATGGGTTTTTTTCTTGTTTATTTTTATTTTTGCATGATATGGACTAAAGCAAGTCTCACCCCAACTCTGTCAAATTGTTTATGTACTATTTGTTTCAATTTGTGGACCCCAGGAAGAAGAGCTCTCCATTAGGGCACAGCTAGTGGGGATCCCAATAAATAAACCAATAATACACTTAATTACACAGGCAATTACAAACAAAGCAGTGTAGCTGGTATCCTTCTCTTTAGAGCAACTTAAGGACTTAAGATTCATCATCTGTGAGGCTCTACCAAAGTTGTAATAAAAACAACGCATCGCTTCAGCATGCACCAGAGATATGACATTTGTGGACGCGTCAAATCTTTTTGAAGAGCTGTGCTTGTGAGCCTTTTTCTTTTTTTTTTTTTTGTCTACACAATTGTTGTATTGTATAGTAGTTATTGTAGTTCAGGTACAGTAGAACAGTTTGCATTTACATTGACATTTCTCGTGTCCATTCACTTTGACTTCCTTGACTAAAATTTGCACTGATGAACTCAGGTTTATTCTAGTTACTAGTTTCTAGTTTTTGCCGGCGTTGATCTGTCTGTTTGTTTGTTTGTTTGTTTGTTTGTCAGTCCTTCAGCAAAATAACTCAAAAAGCTATGAACGGATTTGAATGAAATGTTCAGGAAATGCTGATAATGGGACCAGGACCAGATGATTAAATGTTGGTGGTGTTCTGGAACCATCTGGATCCAGGAATCTGTTGAAGACTAGTGAGTAACAACAGGACATTTTCAGCCTCTGTGTCTAGAACTCCACAATAGCAGCAGTGGACTGTCTCTGTGGAGCCAGTGGTTTGTGTGTCCGTCTGTTAACCCAAAGGCTGGGGGATGGAGCCCACCCAGGGACCAAGGTTTGTTTTTTTGTTTTTCTATTGAAATAAAAAATAAAATACAGATCAATGACCAAACAGAGCTCAGAATGCATGATTTGTGTAAGGAGGTTGTTCAGGATTTGTTGAGTAACGATTTCACTGTTAGTGACAAAGTCATGTTTTGATGATCAATGATTTCATTGGGGTAGATAAAATGAATATTGGGTGGAAATCACAGTCCGGGTGGTAATGAACTGCTTGGCGGAGGTCTGCGCCAGTGTCTCTCTAGTTTTATTTATATTTTTTCTGTACTGCTGGAAAAATCGCTTATTGAAATTGCCCATGAGTCACTGTCAAACAATAGAGAGTATATTGGGGCAATATAAGTTTGAACGAGTCACCAGCTCATTCACAGGGCCACATGAAGGACAGACAGAGTAACTAATTAACTTCAGCATGCTTTTGGACGTGGGAGGAAGCCGGAGGACCCAGAGAGAACCCACACAGACAGATCCCCAGGTGTTGACCACTCTGATCCTAATCCGGCTCCCTTCAAAGAGACAGTAAATCCCCCCAAAAACAAAAAGGATGGGCCAATGCGCAGAAAGTTCAGCCTTTTTCAAACATTACTTAAGCATTGTTGAAATGTCCTGCATTGAAAAAGCTACTCTCTGGTCCGTGTCTGGTTCAGTGAGCAGCAACGTGGAGTGCACATTTAAACACAGGTTCTCTGCAGTTAATTTGTTTAACAGAGACATGGAGGGTTGTGTCAGATATGTTTGTGGATGATTTCATCTATACACAGGAAACAGAAGGAGAAGAATATACAGTGGGAACAGGTTAAATCGGACGACGCAAATACCCATTAAATACTGAGAAAAAGAGAACTTGGGATCTGTTCATAACTCACTCCTATATGGGTGTGGTTAGGTGGAAACAAGGTAGTGGGGCGGGGTTTGTGAACTTGAAGCAGATGTTTTCATTGCTGTTGGATGATGGGGTTTGGAAGCAAACTTGCTGATGCAGCACAAAAACATAATGCAGAACCGATGATATGATATGATAAGTATGTTTTCAAACTTCCAAATCGCTTCCTGACTGAAAAACTGAAACACAGTTAATCTACGTAAATGTAATATCAAATAAGCTTAGCATGTTATGTTGACGCTGTCGTCCATGTGTGGTATGACTTCCAGCCTCACTTTGTACTTGAGGATTTGGTTGTGGTTCAGATGCTCGAGTGAAGTAAAAGCTCCAAAACCCGAGTTGCAAGCGAGGAGAACAGAAACAGAAACTATCCCAGCAGCCACTTAACACTATGTCACAGACGGAAGATTAGAGCGGAGCAAGGAGTTGAAATGTCAGGTTTGTGAGGAACGTGCTTAGATTGAGATTCAGCACCTTCCGTTTTAATCACTGCAGTTCTGCGTGGAACACTGCCAAGGAACGTACAGACAAATGTGAGTGTGTACTTGTGTGTGTTTCATAAAAAAAAAAAAAAAAAATTACAGAGGTACCTTTACTGGAACCCCACATCCATCTTATCGCCGCTGCAAAATTCAAATGAGACATTTTCCCTTCTTGCCTTTTAGCAATGAGGCATAATAATAAGCCGGGAAGAGATGCTGAAAGGTTAGACAAGCTTTTTTTCTAATACTTGATAGAACGTGCGTGTGTTTTAAGGTGTGCTGGGAGGCGAGATGGGAGAGATTTTACGCAGTTGTGTGGATCAAGGAGAGAAAGGTTGATCAAACATTTGTTATAGGTCCATTTCAGAGACAACAGTTCCAGCAGACAGCTTCGTTTCAAAGTATTGTTACTTGCTTGAGAGCAGACAAGAGCACCAGCCGTCCAATCTTATCCCTGCCTCTCTTCCTCCTTCTCACCTCCTCTTCTTTCATGCTTGTCTTTGTCTGTACCTTGTCGTCATTTTAATTCTCGTGCTTGTAGGTGGAAGCAGTCGTGGGAGGCGGCCCATGTTTTTCATGTTTTGTGTTTGCTTTGTTTCTGGTCTTCTGGTCTTACAACAAATCCAGTTGTCACCTTCTGGCTGACTTATTAAAGCCAGACGAGCGACTTTGAACGTGCAACGACGTGCACCCATTGCAACGACAGTTCACACTGAGCCGCCGAGCTGAGACTGATTATTGTGACCTGTGACGACCGCTCCAATCACACACAGGTTGGGGGACGATTCAGTGCAGTTTGGTCAAACGGAAAATGACAAAAGCAACCAAAGAGAGAAATAAGATTCCTCCGCATCTGGGGTATGTCCACCAGTCCTAACGTCGTACCTAATTTGCCTACAAAGGAAAAGTTCAGACTTCACCTCTTTTACATGTCACTTACTGACAGCCAACACAATGAGGAAAGGGCTCACCGGTGTATTTCAAGCTCCAGCTTCCTGGCGCCCCAGGTGAAGGAGGCACTCCCCTGGTGACACGCCACAGCTGGATTTATGCTCCCATGTTAAAATTAACTTTTTTTTTTCGTCCACCAAGCGTATTTACATTTACAGAGAAACACAGAGTCAGAATCAAGTGTTTCTCCACCAAAATACGACTTTTCTTCATGTTAGCATAGCATTGTCAAGCTACTGCTGCAAAGACATGGTTGTGCTTCATCAGCACGTCCTCCGACTAAAAGTTAGCCACGACGTGTGCGTTTGCACATTGCTAGCTGATTGGTCACAACGTTTGAGATGGTGTGTAACCGTTATCTGTGGCTGGACCAGGTGAAATCATCTTGCAACTGGAAATCTTTGTTCTGGAGTGGCTTTTAGATCTTCACAAGGTTTTTATATTAAATGTTTGGCACCTTGGTGGCTTCGACATGGAGGATCGCATTGACAGTTTGCTCAAATGTGTATGTTCGTGTTGGGGGGGAATGCAGTCGAAAACGTCCTGAAGCTGTTTGCACTGTCTGCTTCACTGTGACAGCTAACCATTAACACCTTCTGTCAAGTGAGCGTCAAGCGCCGAGGCAAGCAGCCACTTTGATTGACTGACACACAAATGCACAAAATAGCGTGAAAGTCAGACTTGCTTTGTCCAAGTTTTGGCCCCAGTTGAATCTGTGTGTGTGTCTAAAAATAAGCTATAATATGGAATTAATGGGGTGATACTTAATTGAGACAATTTGAAGTAAAAAAAAAAAAATGTTGTGACTGTGGATAAAATCTTTTATTCCTTCCTCAGGATTTGCACCATATAACATGGCGTTGCGAAGTGACATGACGCAGGTCGTGCCGTTATGTTCCACAGCCCTGCTCTTGCCAAATTTCCATTGACATAGCATTTTACTTCGCCTCTGTTTATTCAGGGATTCGTGAAACAACATAATTGCACCTTATGCTTCAGTGACAGATGTGTTCATATTATTATGTTCGTTGACCAATTAGCATGTTATTCTTAGCCAGAGCACAAGAGTTGGTAATAGACACAACTTATAACGGTGTCGACATGTTGGCGAGTGCACAGGGCTAACACGAGCATATGTGCGTCTTACGCAAGTCTGCAAGTTGTACGAGTTCTCTTTAGGAAGCAATAGGCAAACTCGAACACGTCTTCCTCCAGAGAGAACGGTATTAGAGAACAAATGACAACAGTGAAGAGTCGGATGTCGCAAAGACAGGAGGGAAAAAAAAGACAACGCCCTGCTAACTAAACCCCCAAACACAAGAGACTTCTGAGATGTCTGTGAAGGATGTGTCTCAGTCTCCTCACATTTCCATTTATTTAAAAACTGACACATTTTACAGAGATTTTTAAATCATTTATCCTGCGAGGAATTATGAATAATTTTCTCTTTCTGCATGATTTGACAGAATATTGAATCTAAAGCCATGTGCGTGCTTGTTGAAGAGACTTTAACAATGCTCATCACTGCTATTGATTTTTTTTGTTCTTTTTTCTTTTTTTTTGTCTTTATATAGGGCCGCGGCCGATCCCTTTGTTCAGTAAAAATATAACTGTCTAATCTGCATTCCTTTGACATGTACAGACTGACACACACACACACACACTCACACATTAGGTAGCTAGTTGACAGAATTAGCAGCGGCATGGGATTTGGGCAGAATTTTGGTGAGGCGCTGCGACAAAAACCTTTGATGTGATCCTCTGGAGATAATATGACTGAGACTCAGCTGTTAAACCAGTGACAACAAAGACAGAGAGCAAGAGGGAGAGGAGTGCAGGCAGAGAAGGAGGTTAACTGTGTGCTGAGACAAATGATGTGAACTCTTCTGAAGTCCTCAGGTAGAAGGAAACAGTACAGCCGACGTGCCCGTATACGTACAGAGACTGACCTAAAGAGAGGCTGTCACAGGAGTGTACGAGTTGAAGACAAAAAGGGAAAAAAGGGAACGTGACAAAGATAGACTTATCTCAGCGAGGCAGATTTAATCACAGTCCCAGCAGTTAACCACTAACATCATCATCCCCTTTTCTTGCCCCGTCTTGTTCTCTCCATCCAGCTCTGTGGTTTTCCCCAGACACAGACCGTTGATTCTAAGCAGACTCCCTTTCCCTCGCAGCTTCCCGCTGAATGGGAAACTAAAAGTGTTCCGGATCATTCCCCCTTCGTCTTAGTCGAACACAATAACTCTCAGAGTGGAGCTTGTTATTCCATTATCAGCACTGTCTGTGTGCATGTGTGTGTGTGTGTGTGTGATTCCCAGGAGAGCTTTATATGTATGAACAGAGCCATCAGGTGTCACAATGTGAGGTTTTCACAGTCTGAGTCACAGAGGATGAGGCAGTCGCAGCAGGAGGGCTGATTGGAAAGACACGTGTCAGACATCAACTATCCTGACCGAGTCGCTCTCTCATACACACACCCTCAGGCAAACTCCCAGCACATTGAAATAAACTTGAAAATTCCCTTCAACAGGGATCCTAATGGCAGGGAGCTGGAGTTCACTTATACATGCAGGCAAACGTTTCAATTAAAGATGGAAGTTCCCTATAGATAAACACTGCGGGCTGGAAGTGACACGAGGGAAGGGACAAAAACAGACAGACCACCTGTCAGAAAAATGGGAAAACACACATTTTCAAAAATCCTTCAAAAACACATTTAAAAATTAAAATGTATTTGGCAAATCATGAATTCACCTTTTTATACCTAAATTTGAGCCGGTTTAAACATTTTTTTCGATGTTCAGGAATCCAAATAAATCACTATAATTCTATAATAATAATTATATTTTATCCTTAAAAAACACCATTTTAGTCAAAAAGTGTCTACATTCTGGTGTATTAACCATTACACAAACATAAAAAGACATTTTGGTAAATACCAATGCTGTTCATTTAGGGACTTACATCCATTTGGTGGTCTGATAAATTTGGACATCTTAAGAAATCACTTCTGTATCTCTTTTGCAATCCGATACATGTTAATACACCGCATGAATAATTCAGAGGTTAATTCCACTTGCTCCATAAGTAGTTTTCTATGTCGCGAGAATTCTTAAGAAATGAACGTGATAATTAAAAACATTTTCTCCCTAACCATTTGTTTTATGCTGGAACCGAACTAAACTCTAATGACAGAGAGTTTTGCACTGCGTGGACCTTTAAGTCCTTTGAGACACCGGAGAAGATAAAGATGGAGAGAGGGATGGTGGATAACTGATTCATACCTGCGTGTGAGAGGGGCGGGTCACAGTTCACGGACAATCACACAAACTCACTTCAAAGCCAGTGTGGGATTTCTCATGGCCGCCTTCAGACGTCAGCCACCGCACAACCTAATGAAACATGACATTAGAATCTGCAGCTGTTGTGAGAATTCAGTGTCAGTGCCACAGTTCTTGTCTGTATACCAGGGTCCCACTTTTTGGGACCTGAAACAGCCAGGATGATGACAGTCATCTGGTATGTTCAGTAACTTGTACATTGGTTGCTGTGGCTGAATGTTCACTGTTTGATGATCTGGTCCCACCTCCATACAAACACAGCAAAGAAAAAGAATGCCTGCACAGTTAACCAGCTGTGTTTTAATTCGGTTGAGCAGCTCCCTTTTATACGTCTGTTGTTACGGTATACGAGTAGCAGAGTAATTTGAACGCTGTGATGTTGAAAAGCTCAAACGCAGAAACATAAAACAATCCTAATTAGCAGTATTCTTAAAAACACCTGTAGTTTCCCGGCAATCTTTTTTTTTTTTTTTTTTTTTGGATTCAAGGCCAACAAATGAACATGGGTTTTGCTCACATTATTCCATTGTGTAAACGCTGGAGGAACAGACAGATTCCTCCATTTCAACATTAATATGCGTTTTGGGTGTTTGGGGTGAAATAATCCCTTCAGCAGCCAGCCAAAACCCACTGAATTATCTCCTCTTACAAGGGAGAGTTTATATATTATTCCCACTGCTTGGTACGGTTACATTTTCTGGATTGAGAAGCTGCGCTTCTCTGTTCCTCTTTTCTTCTGTCGTCTTCCACAAGCGGAGTCTGTTCATCTGGAGGAAGATGAAAGGATGACTTTTTGCTCATTGATATAAATAAATGGAGAGAGAGGGGGATGAGGCGAGGCCGTGTAGGAGGGGAGATATCCTCGGGGCAAAAGAAGGAGTAGGAGAGAGGGATGAACCTACCACAGGGAGGAGAGGATAGGAGGTGGAGAGTGTCATGGAGAGAGAATAAAAGAGGATGGAGAGAGGAGCCGGGAGACAACAGGGAGGAGAAAAATGTTCAAAGAGGAGCTCAGAGAGTTGATCGATTTGAGAGGAGGAATAGTGAGAATGCGCGATAAGAAATACGCCTGAAAATTACATTTTCAGGCGTATATAACACAAAAGATTACCAGTGCCATCAAAGGCGCATGAACCGCATGTGTTACAAGCACATTTTGTTACTTTCCTCCTCGCTCACAATGCTCGTCAGTTTGACCTGTCTGGACGTTCCTGTGTGCTTTCTCCTCAAAAGTTTGCTTGGCTTTCTGGACATTTGTGAGGTTTGCAGTGTGTGTGTGTGTGTGTGTGTGTGTGTGTGTGTGTGTGTGTGTGTTTGTTGGGGTACATTCATATAAAACAGCGGTTAACCCTTATTTCCTGTCGTAAGCCAAGGTGTCATGACATTTCATTAACTGTGGCAGGTGATATATTACCACACTTCCCGCAGGTAGATTGCAGTACCCTTCCCCTCTCCTTTCTTCACTTATTTTCCTTGCCCACCTCTCCTCATCCTTATCTGTGCTTTTACTACAGATACACACACAAACACACCTCCTCCCTACCTGATGTATCCACCCATTCACTAGTAATTACCCTTAAGTGGATTAAAGGGCATGGGAATAAAATCAGGAGTAAAATCTATGCACATATTCTATATTTACTTCTATTTTTATACTGTATTTCATGAGATAAGATTATTGTATTTTATACTATGATACTGGATGGGTCACTGAGATATTCCAAGGGCCGGTCCAGAAAGCAAGAAAGTGAAAAGTTTGTTTATCCTGAAATGTTGGTTTTATTTCCAGAAAGCAGGCTCGGTGCAAACTTAAACTTTAAATTCTATTTTCACGTAGATTGACGGATCATTCATCAGTATAATTAAAACTTGCCTCAAAAACCTGTTGAACATCAGTGATACATGTAATCTGCTCTCAAGGGAGGGTAAAGGCTTTTTTTTTTTTTTTTTCCCAAAATGGCTGCTGTCATGAACTCGGCCACACGTCTCGGCAGGAAAATGTTTGATAGACAGTTTGGTAGACAGTTCCCAATCCTGGCTATTTTTTGATGTGTGTTTTATGTGTTTGGATTCAGTTTATCAGTAACACTGAAATTGTCAAAATTCCGCGTCGTTTTCCTCATTTCAGGATGAACTCACTTTCTGGGACGAGGCCCCTGGACCAAGCAGGTCGTCACACAGGAAGGAAACCAAACATGTGAGGAAGTTCCACAGAGACGAGGTTCAACTGACACACAGGTCCACAGACAAACTGGAGAAACGGCTAAACCCAATGTCCAAAACCAAAATGGGACTATGACAAATTGTATGGTATTTAATTTCTTTTATTTATTCATTGGTATGACTAATGTGATGTTTTTTAAACTTCCTTTTTGCTATTATATAATTCATTCTATATCATTTCCAAGCTTAACTTGTTGAATTACTTGTCGTTGGTCATTTGCTCTTTGTACCTCCTCTGAATTAATGGTTGTACTGCACAGAAAAACTCTTCTGACTTTCTTATATGTGTTAAATTTGTTGTAATGCGAGAGATTCTTAACTGTTTGATCCAAGCGACGTCAGAACCAGTGTAGGGGACATGACATTGTGTGATTTAGAAGCGTTTGTTCTGAGCGGTTCAGCCCTCAGATGCTGGGAGGTGGGTCCCGTCTAGATCTATCACCGAGGTCTCTCTTCATAACCTCGCTGTGTTTACAAAGCTCCGGCTCCAGAGAATGTGTTCGGACCCGACAGCCTACATGGTGGCTGTTAACGTTTTCGGAGAAAGTCAGGCATCTAAACGGATTTGCATCAACATGAGACGGAGGAGAGGGCATGTAAGGCCATCTGAGCCACAGTGTAATTAAAAGCTGGCAAGTTGCTTTCGCAGCCCAACTTTTGGGAGGGGTCCACCTATCACGCTAATTTGATAGACTGGATTTGGATGGGATTTGGTCCGCCGAGAGTCTGCTGCTCACCAGACCAGTCAGTCACCTTCATAGAGTCTGACACCAGACTGCTTTCCTCTAATTCAAACTTCACATCCAATCACTTTTCATTTTCTCATAAATCCTGTTAGAGCCCGCCTACCTCCCTGTACTCCAATTAGGTGATTGTGTTTTAATTCGCTATTAGCTGTCGCCGACACATACCCATGTAATGCTGAAAATGAGCAGAGCAGCTGTGACACTTTATCCTCATTCATTCACTCACCGAGACACGTGCGCGCACACTCGCGAACGAAATTAAAGAGCACCTACTTTTGGAAATAGAATTAGCCAAGCTGCCCAAAGTCGGACGAAACTCTGAGAGACAGATGAGTGAAACTGGCTCCTTCTGTTCCTGTGCTGCTTGTTTTTAAAGTATGTTGACACTCCGATCACTTATTCACTGGGTGTCTCAAACTGAGGAGCAAAGCACAAGAAGAAACGCAGGCCGCAGATTTAGTTTTTCTTCCTGTGGGGGAGACAAAGAGCTTTAGTTAATTTGCAGTTGCAGGAGATGTCAGCTTGGCGCCGGAGTTGACGGACAGCTTGACAGAACTTTATCGGCAAGATGAAAAGTCAGTGGGGGCTGTATGAAAGCAGAGGAGAGAGAGTTCTCGAGTGTTGAGAGGAAAGAGAGACCACGAGAGGAGCTGGAGGAAGAAGAAAGAAACTAATTCTATCTTCCACTTGTATATGAGGTTTAAAGTGGATCTGATTATTTTTGCGACCTCAGCGTGAACGTTCATGTCGTGATTCATCTGACACTGACGGACAAGGGCCGTCAAAGGTCAAAGGTCGTGAATGAAGTCTGTTTGCCGCTCACGTCCTGATCCCACCACTGCTGCTCCTCCTCCTTCCTCCTCCAGGGGGCCACTGTTAGGGGCACTTGTAATTTTCATCCCCAGAGAGTCATTAGGGGATATTAGAAGCTTTTTAAATGTAAAGACAGTGACTTTACTGACTCTTATCAACTCTATATTCAACATCAGTACATAAAATCCTGTCTCAAGCTTCCGTTCTTCTGCACATTCCCAGCAGAACAAGGCCCAGGTTTGACTTTTAGCATGTACGTCCCATCTTCCCGTCTCTCTCTGAGCTCGCCCTCTATTTCTCCCTCGCTCGCATTTCCTTTGTCTTAGACAACTCGTCTGTTGCTTTCATCTGTTTCCAGTTTTTTTCTTCTTCTTCTTCTTCTTCTTTTACCTCTCTGCTGCTGTTTATGTTTTCCACTTCCCCCTTCTCACTTTAGAACATTCTGTACCATCTCTTTGTCAAATCCCCTTTCTGCCTTTGCTACCCTTTCCTTGTACTCTTCCAATCAAATTCCAATCACATCATTATATCAAAGACGCCAACCCTCCAGGAGGCAATACTTTCATGTGATGAAATTTGCTTATAATTCTTTCAACGCTGTAAACCCGAGGCTGAATATTAACATTCCACATCGCTGACCTGCATCTTACACGTCCTCATCTGTTTCTAAATTACCAATGACGTGTTGTCCAGCACACAAGGTCAGAAATGGAGTTTGTTCGTGAAACAGACATGAAATGCTGAACAACACTCCTCACAGTCAGATATACAGTATGTAATACTGCATTCTACAGCCTCGGCTGAGAATGACATAGATTTTCATTTTCGGTTTTTACTATGGCAATTTGCATCGGACAAAAAAAAGCAAGCTCACCGCTGCTATGTAGGACTGCACTTAAAGTAACCATTGATAAGATCGTCATGAACTTCAAGGAGAGGTTCGAATGTAGTGACGAGGGCCCAAAAGTGCCCAAAAAAAGTCCAGTGAGGACCTCATTGCCTAAAGTTGATTCAGCTGCAACTGGTGTCAAGAAAGGCAGCACAGAAGCATGAGACAGACTGACATTCTGCATACGTTTTCAGGGAATATACATATACGTGTTTTTACAGCTACAATATTCGTTCATTCAGAACTAGTTTGGTGTTACAACAGTGTGTGTGTATGTGTGTGACCTTAATGTTAACACAAAGCGAGTTAGAACCAAAGGACACAAATAATCCCACTCCATTAATTTAGGGATTGAATGGGGTTTAATGTATAATTCATTTCTATATTATATATCAATTAAGATATTTCATAGTCCTTTAACATACTTCTACAACCAGAATTCCACTAAACATTAGTATCATACTGATTATCTTACTAACCTGGAATCTAGTTTTAGCAGCTGGTTTTATGGATTATTACAGCTGTGAGTAAAGTGGGATCATTGTCAAAGTGAATGGTATTTCCCTGTAATAAGTGGCAATTAGTGCATCCTAGCAATGCTGTCAGATATAAATGCACTCTGTTGCCTTGATTGATCTGCCTAATTAAAGTGGTAGAATTAATTGAGTCATTGGAAATAAAGGACTGCATGCTGATCATTCAGTGGCTTTCAGACCATTGATTTGTCCTTTATCTGGGCTAATAAGATGCTGTTAGTCGAGAACAGGATGCCAGTGGTTCTTCAGACCTAAGTCACTCTGTGTCACCTCTTCCTTTCCGCTGCAGCTAATTAATCCATTGGAGGATTATCACGCTCAATTTGCAACATGGTTAGTCATTACTACACTAAAGTAAACACATTTTTTGAGTCATCACTTGTGCAAAGTATTGGGAAAAAAATGGCAATAACCCTTTAGAGGGCACTAATTGAAATACAAGGAAATTTAAAAATTGAGTTATTGGTGAGGGGGTTTTTTTTTTGGGCTTGTTTTTTACTTTTAGAACTAAAAAAAGTTATGAATGAAAGTCAATGACTTTCATTGCTAGTTTAGGGTCAAACATTAGGGTCTAGCAATTCACAAACCATTAATGTGTATAGTATATACTTGACATCAAAATAATAATTAATATATACAGTACCTATAAATTATTTTATATTTCATATAACGTCACATTGCCCTGAGTCTTTTTTGCCCAAGTAAGCTCTATGTGGTGAGTTGGGTTTTTTTATGGAAATATGACAATGGAGATTAACAACATATTTCATTCATTAGTAGTAGTGACAGTAGTAGTAGTTTTATCTCACGGTAATTTGTGACAAGCTAAAAACTGAAGACAAGCTTGGATGGGCCTCATTGCTGGGGAAAAGAAACAGAAACTGCGGGAGCAGTCAGCGGCTCAGAAACAGGCTTGGGGCCAGCAGTGACAGCCAGTTGTTAAGAAAGAGACTTGGCGGGGGACGGTCAACAGCTTGGGAACAGGAACTGGGTGGGCAACAGTGGGCATTGGCAGGGACGGTTGGTCTTTCAGTGGATGGCTGAGAAGCTGTGGAGCCAGACACCGCAGAAGACTGGAAGCCTGGTGATGAGCATCCCGCTTCCTGCGACCACCTGAGGATGACCACTGTTCATGGCCAGGATCTCGCTGGCTTAGAACGGACTCACCAGCTCAGGATAATCGGGCTGGGCTTGCACAGTTCATCAATCTGAGAATAGCAGGCTGATATCTGGGGGAAATTCAACTTGAGGTTTAGTCGCCGGAGGGTCGTGGAGCCACTGTAAAGAGCAGCTTGTGTCTCGGAGGCCTGAAGAAGATTGTATATACACTGTCTAGTACCTGTCTACCGTCACTACATCCTCCTATCTTTGCTTTACACCACCCATTCATACATGAAGCAATAAGGTTCACTGCCTTGTCTAATAAGAATAATAATGTTTTTTTGTTTTTTAAGTGATAACATGACAACATTAAAATCCTAAATCATCATGTAATCATAAAAAAAAATCATCTTATGGTGTCCTATTCATACACAGCAGAGCATTAATTAAAGAAAAACAAAAGTGATGAAAACAAAACCTCCTTAGTGGAGGTAATTATATCAGCTCTAGTAGTTGTTAATGAGAGGATGTATTTTGGTTTTGAACATTGGACAAATTGGAGATGAAATGATGGGAAAAAAATCCAGATCACCTCACAAATCAATTCTTCCTGTCAGGAGAAAACTAAAATTCATTTATTAATCATATTCCAAAACCGTTAGTCCGTATCGGCGAGAGACAGCGTTATTCCCAGGATGGGGCCAGTCAGACAGACAACCATTCACACTGACATTCACACCTCCAGGCAGCTTTACAGTCACTAATTCACAGTTCAACGGCGCATGTGTTTGGACTGTGGGAGGAAGCCGGAGCACCCGGAGAAAACCCACGCACCCACGGAGAATGTTGATAAAAAAAATCCGATCAGGAGTTTCTCGCAGCCTGATGAAGACTCTGGTCTCTTCGTCTTCGATAGCAGGAGGCTGAAGAGGCTCTGTGAGGGTTGGACGGGGTCATTCACTGTTCTGTTTGCTATGCGGGCTAGGTGGGTGTTGCAAATGTGGAGGGAGGCACCGGCGCCTTATGCAGCAGGGTCTTCTGATCAGGAAGCTCTCAGATGGTAGAACAAGCACATGATATTTGCTGGAAACGTTGCTCTGCTGTGTTTATTTTCAGGAGGGTCAATGCACGATTGTTGGTCCTCAGGAGAGAGCCTGGTATCAATGTCTGTTTTCATCTGGCTTCTTGAGTGATTCATACGCTCGTAAATAAATCCCCTTAAACGTCCATATTAATGGTCAATGAAATTTTTCTCGCATGCCAGAAGCCCTCGAACGGCCTGCAGTCAAAGAAAGACAGTGACTTAAACGATACGGTTCGTGTGATTCCTCAATCGTCCGTTGGCTTGAAAAAGTGAGATTCGAGTGATGAATTGATGGTGTTCATCGAAAAACATTTCAGCTTTTTATCTGCTCATAATGCAGCATAGGGAGTCGTGACACCTAACCCAGATAAATACTATAATTATCCCTTCTGCCTCTCACCGCTCACCCGTCTGCCGATTGTCTGCCGTATCCATCATGCCTACACACGCAACAACCACCAGCTCTCTGGCTTCCTCACAAACACACACACAGACACACACACACACAGTTTCCGTCAAATCTGTATCCATCATAGCCCGTATGATCAAGTCAAAGTGAGATTTAGTGCCGCGCCGCGGCGGAGTAGCCACACTGTGGGAGAGTTCATATTAAATTGTCTACTGAAGTGGGCCAGATTGTGTTAGGCCAGTCATTCCATTCATCTACGCTAATGCTCTTTTTGCCACCATCCATTTCATGAGCTGAAAAGTCTGCGGAGAGGAGGGCAGAGTCCAGGAGAAAAACAGAGGGGATTCACATGAAAGTAAGGGAAAATGATTTGTGAAACATGGGAAAAGAGGAAACAATAAATAGTAAAATAGTTCCTCCTTGAAAATATGATAGACATGTTTCAATGAGGGATACTCAGTCTGCTAATGATGCTGTCAGTGAATACCTTTAGATAGATACTTTATCTCCTGAGAGAAATTCACAGAAAGAGAAATTCACATTTGTGTGTGTGTGTGTGTGTGTGTGTGTGTGTGTGTGTGTGTGTGTGTGTGTGTGTGTGTGTGTGTGTGTGTGTGTGTGTTTTGACTATGACTGATTCATTATAGGCTATC
>CAAKHB010005917.1:49874-61285 GCA_901007665.1 Aeoliscus strigatus | reverse complement strand
GAGAGGAAAAGCTCAGTGCTTTCCCTTCCACAGATCAGACTCTGGTTGGATCCAACCTTCTCCCATGATGCTTTGCAGGCGGAAATTTTGGAAGTACTCCAGGCGGTGGCTAGAAGAAAGAAGTAGAGTATTTCAAACTATGAAATTATGTAATTACATGCATGTGTACACCCAAACAAGAATTCTTTGGAGTATGCTTCAGCTCATTAATCCAGAAAGAAAAAGAATCTGAACAGCCAGCTAATGCAGATCCAAGACTTGCTGGAGTAACCCTTTCATCGTGTTTTACTCTAAATCATGTACTCATCAGATGAGCAGTACTCACAAGTTGGGTTTTTGGCCTTCAGCTATCTCCTCTTTGGGAATGGAGTAGAGAGCCTCGTATGTGCGCCTCTCTCCTGAGCCATGGATGGCGTACGAGTTCATCTTGTTGACGTTGGGAGGGAAGTACGTCCATGGTAAGAGAGCCTCGCCCGTCCACCTGTCCCCCGTGATGGTGGCGTTAAAAACCATGGGCAGTTGTTGCTGTAGACACACATCAAAACAAATACATGCTGGAACCTTCTCGCATAGATTACCACTGCCTCCTTCAAACCCTTCCAATGAACCTGTTGAGGTTGTCTACCATGAAGGCTTTGCCGACCCCCGAGAGCAACAGAATCAAGTGCTGTCCGTGTCTGAAATGAGACAGAGAACGCGTCGCTGACATGCTCCGTTTTTAAGAACAGAATAACCTCGTTCTATACTTACGGACAAATCTCCACCTCGAGGTAATTTTCTGTGGTACTATCGAGGAAGAAGGACTCCACAACTGAGAAGAGAAAAAGAAAGATGTGTAAAACTGTGCAGCATGTAAACTACTATTACCGCGAATACTCATACCAAGGACCTTCTTGCTATGAGGCAATAGTGCTAACCACTGCACCACCATGTCGCCCATCCACTAAGCAGTTTCCATGTTATTTGTCTTGCATTTAATTGTTCTCTATTTTATTTATTTGTACTTTCTGCTTTTATCTGTGCAGTGACCTCAAGTGCCATGAAAGAGAAGCTTCTTCAGTTCTTCTGAAGAAGCTTCTCGGATGAGTGGTGAAACCAGAAGTCCAGTTGCCTACGATTTAACCCAGCAAGATACCATGACCTGGATGACTGAGAACCTTCACAGACAATATATTTGGTATTGTTATTATTTTATGTTTCATACTATAATTATATTTGTAAATACATTTAGATATTGTGTGTTTTAGGTCATAGTTGCAAGTTATCTTTTTTTCCTACCTCATTTGAAGTATTACCCCTTCTGACCTCTTTCGATGTTTGCTGCTGTACCATGAATTTCCCTCATGTGAAGCATAAAGATCTGTCTTTCTATCGAAATAATAACTGAGCTCTTGTGAAATACCAATACAATACACTGAGGGCTACATGTTAGCAGCATGCTCATTATCTTCCTAGATGATAAAAGGTTGGTTTCCTATCTAATAAATACATTAATGAGGTCAAACATGTAGGGCTCATGAACTGGAAATTAAGCTTCCTGAAGTTTAGTTTGAGACAGTTGTTGTTCCTCTACCTCATTACAGGTTAACTACTTTGTCACGATAATAATGATGATGATGTAATTATTGTTACGGCCTCCCAGAGAGAGAGAGTTCCACTCTGGACTTTACTCCTGATTTTATCTCAACTGCATTTGTGTCATTCAGGCCAGTATTCATCATAATTAGACTTATGTCATCAGCAGCCCTCTGTTGCTGGGAACCTTGGAAACGGCAACTGTACAAGAGACTACATGTGGTTACAAAAGGACAAACCAATTTTGCTCAATAACAATTTGTTTCTCCTCACTAATTATAATCAATGCTCAATGAAAAGTTCTCTCTCATATTTTTCCATTACAAAGCAAACAAGAAAAGTACGTAAATATTCTCAAAGTTGGAGGTATTCCAGTTTAAGGAGAAGCAAAGGGAAAAGAAATGAATCCACATTGCACTGGTTATCAAAAACATAAATCTATGATATGTATAAACTTATACTATATTTCATAGTGGAGTTTGTTTTTCACATTTCTCTGGAGTTTTATTTATTTGCTCATCAGTACGTGGCTACCTTGGTTCAGTTCATCATGATCCCCAAAATAGGCATGTGGGGTTTCCACATTTTTAAGGAATGTTTTAAGGTATGGACAGATCGTTTTACTGCTGATCTTAACGTAGCAGCTTCACTTGAAAATCACTCTGAGTCATAATATCAGACATCAATTATTTATATTATTATAATATATATATATACACTCATCTCTTATTGATACTTTTGTCGAATACTTCTTTTTATACATTGAAAAGTTTAGCAAATGTTTATTTCTCTTTTGTTTTTCTTACTTGAGTGGAGCTGTTAAAACAGAGGAATTTCCCTCTGGACTAAATAAAGTACTTCTGATTCTGTTTTTTGAAAACGTATGTGTCGTGACACAGTGTGTGACACCATAAAATGCTAAAAATCCTTAAAAATGTGTTTTATTTCCACTTTGTTTTACTTTGCTGTGCTAATGTGTCTCCATATTAAACCTATGAGAGCACTAAATACCATTTTTCAGCTGGTTAATTAATCTGCCAGTGTTTTTTGTCTATCTATATGCATGGATTCATTCAGCGTCCTCTCCTACTTGCTGTAGCCACCTTCATAATCCCAGAGTCCAGGGAAGGGCTGGCCTGGGGGCCCTGCAGGGGCCCCGGGGTCATCGAAGAAGGGAGCCATCACCTGCATCTTCAGTCCTCCTTCACCTGGAGAGAAAATGATCCTGATGGGGTCATGATCCACAGGACTGCTGTCCCACGTGTGCTGGATTGCAAACTGCATTCGTGGAGCAGGTCTGGAAAAAAAAAAGAAAGAAAGGAAACATGAAGATGACCATGTAGTACTTCACAGCTCAACATTAAATCAAACCTACAGGGATTCACAGCACAGCATGATGTAGATGAGAGTCATAAACTGAACGCCGTGAGCGAACCCCATGTTTTCAGAGGAGAAAATACACTCAAATGTACTCCAACCGAGCCATTTACGACCTGATATATATACCGGACTAATATTCAGCACTTTGTTATCTGAGGCTGTTCTGTCTCTCTGTAACTTATTAGGGTCGTAAAACGTACTTCCTGGTCAAAGAAACGGAGCAGATAGTCGAACTTACTTTGGGGTCTTTTCAGGTCAGATATGATTCGAGTTAAGGAGCGAATAAGAAGATCACTATTTTCAAGACTGAAGTCCAGAACCATCCTAAAATGTAAAATTAGCTAAGCGACGATCGGTCCAACACATTTCCATCTAAATCGTCGTTACCACGGTAACCACCGTTATCACGGTAAAATAGCTTCCAGAAGTAACAGCATACTCTCTTCAGATTTAAAAACACAGTCGCAAACTTGTAATCTTAGGCCAAAAAGTGGCATATCTGTTATAACAATATTTTACAGCACACACATCACCTGCCTGGACTGTGCATAGTGGAACCTTTCTCCATTGGTCCGTTGCACCGGCGGAACATCTTCAGCGGTGCACAACCTAACTGCTATTGGCTGACATTTGTTTTCTTCAAAACGGACGGCGCAACTCACGGTCAAAGCAAGTCCGCTGTTTATGTATGTTATTTAATGAAACACATGCCATGTAGAGGATATATATTTTCTTCTTCAACTACAAACACTGTGCTCGAAGCTAACGAATGGTTCAACGTGTATAGTTAGCTTAACTAACGTTAGCTGAGATTGATTAGCTAGCCACGCTACACCTGGTAACCATGGGTGACGCCAGCCAGCTGAAGTGCGTTTTTATATCGCCGTTAGCGTGAGATATTGACATTTACAGCTTGTGCCCGCCTCTGTCTTAAACTGCATTCAAATGACAGGTCAAAACGGTGGTTTTATCTGCTCATGTCATTGATTTACTTCTGTCTGAGCAGAGCCTGCAACATGGACGAAGATGTTGATTTTTTGCGTGATCAAGGTAAGTTAAGGGCAAACAGTGAGGATTTTAGATCGGACCAAAATGTTCAAATGGAGCTGTGAATGTAAATAAATCACCATGACCACATGGCATATTTGAAACTCTTACACTACAAAAATCACAGCTCATTTTGATGACGTCCGTTACACTTAATCATGACGTCATCGTATTGCGTCATACATTACTGTAACTGTGACTTGAATGACACAGATCAGTAACTCTTCACCAGGGCTGGTATTCACAATAACCAGACTGCACAAACATGTTCTGTCTTTAAATTCAAAGCTCTGGTACAAAAGAAATCCATCAGTTTGGTATTGTTATGCTGCTATGGTCATAGGGACTATTTGAACACTGTTATCCAATTTGGGAGGGGGGGGGGATCATGGCACCTTTTCTTTGTTTCAGTCCACAGACTTAGTTCGTCTCTCAGTGAATACCAGCGTGTTCAGCGTACTCACTCCACACCGTGTCAGGTATTAAGACCTCATCATAGTCTGCAATCCAAGACCATGACTTTTGCCACTGATGGGCTGTGTGTTAGTGTTTACCATCTCCCCTGTTTGTCCCATATTCATTAGATGGAAGAGGCAAAACAGGCTGAATCTCTTGCTCCCTGGATCTCAGATAGAAGGTAAAACAAAACAAAAAAAACATCAATGTTTGCTTATCAGTCTTGCACCATCCAGGATTCTAGTTGCAAGCTTAACTTACAGGAGAAACAACCACATGCCTACGTGACCTGTTTGATCATGTGTGTTACAGTATAATGGCACCGCTGATTGCTGAGTATGATCAGCACATTGAGGAAATGACTGCGCAGCTGCAGACCTACCAGGTGAACAACACAGAATAAATGGAACCAATGCAGTCGATCAGGGAGTGAAATAACTCCGTCCTCTGAAACAATACAAATCTACTGTAGATAATGGCATTGTTTGCTAGACCACTAATATTTATAGGTTGTCTTTTTGTGCAGGTTTCCATGACAGACATCAAAGCAAAGTTGGAGCGAGTTGTAAAGGAGAACGAAAGGTAGCAAAAAACGATGAGTTACGACTGTCACTGCGGTTCTATGAGTCCCGAATGACCGCCAGAGGCGGTGCGTAAGCACTGGATATATTTCCGTCGCGCAAGCGCCTCTGGTGGTCAGGAGGGACGAGATAGAACTGTTGGCATCTGCACAACTTTATTACAAAGAATTTCTCACATCACCGTCAATATACCACACGTTACACTTTTTAGCAGATATATTTCATTGTAGTGTATCAGACCTTTGTTTGTTTTGTGGCCAAAACATTACAAATATGCCCTACCAAGCATTACTGTGGTTGCAGTGAGTCCTGGTAGTACAAACATATCACCTAACAGACACCTGTACCTTTTACATTACAGCAATATTGATGTTTTTGTGCAGAATTTCAGTTTTGGGGATTTGTTTACAATTATGTAAGCTCTTCAGCTATTTTTTTACACACATACAAACATACATATACTTGTACATACAAGTGAATATGTACTATATTAATGCATCACATCGGCCACTTTCTCAGGCTTCATGCAGAGCTGAGGGAGTCGGTGGAGAAGCAGCTTCAGGCTTTGTCAGTGACCTCAGGGCTGGAGGGGGCCACGATGGAGGAGGAAGCAGTCATTAAAAACCTCCAAGAACAAGTCCAGCTGTCTGACCAGGTCTGTACATTGGGCTATTTCTTGTAAAAGTCCTTATACCAGGTTGCTATGGAGCCAAACTTAGAACCCGGGGATTACGATGTTGTTGTTGACGCCGCAGCTTTTGTTCCCAGGTGAGTGTAGAAGGCGCCTGCCCTGTGAGCATTGCTCTGTTCAGTGAGAGGCTGCGCACAATATTTGAGATATGTGGGCACAGACAGAGAGTGCAGCTGTGTCATCAATGTTTACCAGCTGACCTTTTGGGTTTTCTTTGAGTGCATGTTGCAAAAGTCTGATTAGGCTTCGTAGTGAATTGCTAATGTAACGTCTGTTACGTTCTGTTAAATGCATTGCATTCAGCACAGCGCTGACCCGTGTAGGCTACTTTTGAATACACCAAAGCTTGTTTCCATTTTTTTAGTAAAAATAATTTTTCATCGTTTGATTTTTAAATAAGCACTTTTGTGAAGATTTGGGGCAACTGTAGCAGAGAGTAATTCCTTTCAGGACCTATAAAGTAGCTTCCTTGTCTTCTTCCTATGCACCACTGAGATCCAGAAGTGAAAATGTCTTGAGTTCTGTTACAGTGATGTGGTTAAACAACACACACTACTGCATACTTGGGGCATCAAGAGGTAAACACGTGTTTGCTGTTGTCCAGTGAAAAGCTCAGTATATGTTATTTTTAGTCATTGATGAGTTCCGACTGAAAGGGAAAAGCTGGCAGCCATCCGGTGGAGTCTCGACAGAATGTGAACAGAACATATGTGCTGCTCCTCTCAGTTAACTCTTAACAAGGCAGAAATTCTTCCATGCGCTCTTTCAGGTTGTCAGATCAGTCACTGTCAGTTGTCCCAAAGACAGAGAGGACACTGAGAGCTCACTGCGCCTTTTCTGTAGCTTGTGGTAAATTGTGGAATGAGTTGCCTGAGCACATCAGACTTGCCGACTGACTTCCTGTTCATAAATCCTCTCAGTTTTTCTCGTCATCTTTTAACTCAGGTTGAAAGGTTGGCTCATATTGGTTTTATTGTGTGTTTAATTCTTGAATGCTCTTGAACTGTGTTGTATTTATTAATAAATAAAGTTGAGTTGAGTTGGTGCTGCTGAGTGTGACTGTGTGTGTGTGTGTGTGTGTGTGTGTGTCCTTTTGTGTTGGTGTAGGAGCGAGCACAAGCCATGGAGCTGTGGCAGACAGCAGTACAGGAGCTGGACCACCTCCAGCAGGTCCACCAGAAGACCATCTCTGATGGACAGAGCTACGATACTCAGACACAGCAGCTCAAGGTCTCATGTTCTAATGCCCGTCACCACCCGCCGGGGGAATTGTTGTGCAAATGAGGATAATTAGTTTGGCCGTACTTAACTGCTGATATAAGCAAATGGCTATTAACTGTTATTTAATTTCCTCCGTCACAGGAGCAGCTAGTTCAGTTCCAGCAGCACTCTCACAAGCTCCAAGTAGCCAATCAGAAGCTGGAATTGGTAAGCACGGTTGATTATTTCCTGCTAATTAGCCATTGGCTAGAACTGCTGCGCAGCTCTCCAAAATTAACTCTGCGTCAATGCTTATTCGTGCAGCCATTTGAAACAGCTGCACAACCGCTTTGGTCTTGTGCCTGAACAGCCTTTGGTTCGCCATGGAAAATGTCAGCGTTCATGACAAACCACCAATCACTTTAATCTGTTTTTCACACATAGCAGCTACACAATGCTCTCTCTCTCTCTCTCTCTAATCCTCACACGCAAACACTACACACAACCGTTTGAGTAACGTTATATCTGTCTTATGCATTTTTAATGAGGGGACGCACTCGTACATACAAGCAGCTTTGTCAGTCTCCAAGAGTTTTTTTTGTTTTTTTTTTAGATGTCGACGAGCTCTAACGTTAAACTTCATGGCATATATTCGCAGTCATGCCACACAAATGGCAGCCCTGTCTTTCTTGTTGCACGCAGGCGAACCAGCAGTTCTTGAGGTCGGTGACGGACCAGAGCAAAGAGATGGAGGCGCTACACAGCCAGCTCAGGTAGGTCCGGTCACAACACACGCCAAAAAGTATTTCTCTGTGGAAGTGTCACACTGAAGGTTCAGCAGATGTCTAAACAGAAGTGACATTTAGAACATAATTGGGTACAATATAAGTTAGCTGGTTCAGTTCCTTTACTAAGCTTTGTGAGTACTTACTTATCATTCCTTTTTGATGACTTTTATAGTTATAGTTCATTCATCATCTCCCGCTGGCTCCCAGCTCCGTTCACTCTCACATTCTTTCAGGAATTGTTGAGATGTAAGATTTCAAGTAAGTTACTTGAATTTCATTACAATGGCTATCAAAACTGTATTGCGACCATGACAGAAATAGCGTCATACATGCAAATGAGACCATGGGACTGTTTCTTTACTGCGGCCTGTAAAAGAACAACAGGATGCGAATCGAGGAGATGCCAATCTGAGTGATGCTGATTTTGGAAAAAAGCATGTTGTTGTTTCTGACAAATAAAATCAAGCAATGCTGGTAAACACCTGTCAATTCTAAATGAGCATCAGCTAACAAGGCGAACCTGTGACCCGTGTTGGACCCCATGATGGGGAAAAACATGAACTGCTTTGTGGACTTTTTTTGTTGTAGTTGATGTTGTTATTGTGATTTTGAACCTGACTCCATCCGTTGTCGTTTTGAAGGCAGGCCAAGGCTGAGCTGAGAACTGCCACAGCCAAAGTGGAGGAGATGACCACGCTGCTGCACAGTGTCCAGGAGCAGATGCAGAGACGGGTAAATGCAAGAATAAACCCAACAGGACCAGTTGTGTCAAACATGGCAGGAGCAAAGTAGCTGGATCATTAAAGTGTTTTTCCACATTGCTTAAATTAAATATGAGCCTTTTTATTGTTCAGACTCTCTAAGGAGTGTATTCTTGCATGTATGTGCCATCTTTTTCATTAGTGATGTTTTTAAAGCATCAGATTGGGATGTGTTCCATTTAAAAAAAAAAAAAAAAACAGGACAATATGTCAAAATATGGTTCCCTACAAGCCCAAGCCCCAGGGTGGTAAGTGAACTTTCCAGAATGTGAACGTCCACCTGCCGCTGACACTGACACATAAATGTTCAAATCCATCAGCTATTCATTGGTTTTGTGTCTCAAGTGTCTGAAATCTGCCACTCCAATTTTGCCGGCACATCACCAGAACTTTAATCCCTCCCCCCGAAGCCCGCTCTAAAGGTCACGTGTGCATGTATTTAGGAGGAAGATGCAGTGGAGGCTCAAGGCCAAGCAGACGTGGCAGACAGACGACTGCAGCAGCTTCAATCAGCCTTCAGCCAACTAGACGCCAGGTGAGCACATGATCGATGCCGCTTCATCTGTGATCCCTCAGTCCCATTTCAGCCTGGGTTTAGAAAAACATTCAAAAACCAATCAAAACACCACATTCAGTTTGTTTTTTCTTTCCAAATTCTAGCATTAGCAGCCGCCGGAGGTAGACGTGTACAGTTAGAAGAAGTTAGTCTTTTATAGTCATTAAACAACAGAGAAGCTGGAGCACTGCTCCTGTAGTGCAAGATAGATAAATTAAATATAATACATAGATATAAATAAAAACTGCAAAAAAACATGCATGTTAAGATAAAAAAATATTAACGCAAAGCAGCCTATGACATAAAAGCACTAAGGAGAAACAGCTGATATACAGGATTGCACATGAGGTGAGTGTTTGTTTTATTGCACTTTTATTTTTTATATTTTTTTTAATGGAGTTCAGAGGTTATCACTCTTGGGTAGAAGCTGTCTCTGAACCTGTTTGTCCGTGACCTTGTGTTGTAGTTGTGACTACAGCTTTGAATCCCCCGCCCCCCTTCCGATATGCACCTTCAGTCTGAAAGCTACATCTCAGGAGGCAGAGGTGGTTCGCAGGGAGCAAAGCGTTTGGGAGAGGAAGGTTGGCGAAGTCCAGGCCCTGTGCGCTACCTTAGAGGCGGAGAAGTACGAAGCCCTCGCCAAAGTCCGAGAGAGTGTCCAAGCGGCCGAGGAGGCTGTACTACAGAAAGACGAGGTTCGGCATGGACCCCATCCCCTTTGGTTTAGTCTAGACTTCTGGTCATCGCCATTCTGAACATATTAACCACTTATCAGAGATTTTGTACAGTCTTTTTCACTGGCCTCCCCTCAGAATGCACAGGGAAATTTCCGCCTTCCCTTCAGCACGATAAATGTTTGCCCGTCCCCTCTCTCCCCTCAGGCCCTGTTACGAGAGAGACAGAAGAGAGAAGAACTGGAAAAGACAAAGGATGTCATCAAACAGCTGATCCAGGATGCGGCTGTCCGCACCAGGAAAGAGGTGGGTCATTTTTCTGTACGCGGCAAATCTAACAACACGAGCAGACCGGTTCACTTTTAGTTCTCCAAATGGAAGCACACGTCTGTTCTGCCAGATCCCCTCTCACCAGTGCTGGTCTTTCAAAAACAGGGGAAGCTAATTTTAGGCCTTTATCATCAAACATCTGCATTCTGCCCCGTTCCTTTTTGCATAAAATGATGCTTTGAGTTGAATGAACATACCACCTGAAACAAGGAAATGCTGTGACTGTGCAGAAGATACATACTGCACGCCTGCACCGCATGTCTGGCATTTTGCGCTGGAGATCATCTAAACAGGGTCCCTAGTCATTGAATAGAACATGTCCTAGGGCTCTTTTTTTGTAAATGAAATGCACATTAGTCCACATTTAGCCATTTATTACCTTGGAGCCTTAGAGCAGTCACCTCTCACCTCTACTTAAAATTACACAGAATTATATTTGGTGTCGACCGTGCATGTTTAACAGATCTCAATGAACTGAAATGAACTCATTTAAGTTGTAATGTTCGACTAATTATGTATGAAAACACAACTTACAAAGCCAAAACCGAGCTTTTCCGTCTGCTCTACGTCAGTCAGACACACGGTGATTCATGTCTTATAATCGTCCTCCTTTATCACAACTCCCCACTATTAAATCCTGCTAATGAAGTTTGGTTTTACTGCAGCTCTGGCTGTCGTCTTAGTCACCAGCTGAACCTCAACAGACGACGACGGTGTTTCAGAGTCACTGTAGATACACCAGACCTTGTCTTGCCTTTGCCGTTTTACCTCTCAGGTAATTTTCTCCTTGAGCTGGAGGTTAATGTTTAACAATACAGGCAATTTTCTCACCTTAATCTCCCCTCTCCCTCGTCTTTACTTAAAGCCATATTGAGTATTGAGATAAACCGGAGTTAATCCCCAAACCGTTAACATTGGTAGTCAGACCACACACTTACCTCAGGACCTCAAAGCCACACTGACTTTGACACATGGAGCGGAGTTTTCCAAATCAGAGGTGCGTTAAGATTCATCCACCTGACGAACTTTAGAAAATAGCTGCACCAGCAAACATCCTCTCTCATCTTTAACATGTACATGTGCAGTATAGTTGTTTCAGATGTGCCTCCCAGGACACATTTCTCTATATTGGATTGAGTGATTTGTTAGATAAGAATTTTTTTCCATTGAAAATGGGCATTAGCGCTGTCTGATAAATCATATATATATATATATATATATATATATATATATATATATATATATATATATATATATATATATATGCAAATATTTGACCTATCGACAATGAACGTGACCTATTCATGTTCATTGTTTATTAAAAACATGCATTTTTAAAATTGTGTTATTTATTCGGTGGGAGTGTTTTGAT